>CANJKZ010000602.1:0-175000 GCA_947471745.1 Closterium sp. Naga37s-1
TTGAGGAGGTTTGAGGTCAGGTTTGAGGTCAGGTTTGAGGTCAGTTTTGAGGTCAGGTTTGACGTCAGTTTGAGGTCAGGTTTGAGGTCAGGTTTGGGTCAGGTTTGAGGTCAGGTTTGAGGTCGGTTTGACATCAGGTTTGAGGTCAGGTTTGAGTCAGGTTTGCCGTCAGGTTTGCCGTCAGGTGGAGGTCAGGTTGGAGGTCAGGTTTGATGTCGGTTCGAGGTCAGGTTTGAGGTCAGGTTTGACGTCAGGTTTGACGTCAGGTTTGACGTCAGGTTTGACGTCAGGTTTGAGGTCAGGTTTGACGTCAGGTTTGACGTCAGTTTAGAGGTCAGGTTAGAGGTCAGGTTAGAGGTCAGGTTAGAGGTCAGGTTTGACGTCAGGTTTGACGTCAGGTTTGAGGTCGGTTGACGTCAGGTTTGACGTCAGGTTTGAGGTCAGGTTAGAGGTCAGGTTTGACGTCAGGTTTGACGTCAGGTTTGAGGGAGGTTTGAGGTCAGGCTTGACGTCAGGTTTAAGGTCAGGTTTGAGGTCAGGTTTGAGGTCAGGTTTGAGGTCAGGTTTGAGGTCAGGTTTGACGTCAGGTTTGAGGTCAGGTTTGAGGTCAGGTTTGAGGTCAGGTTTGAGGTCAGGTTTGAGGTCAGGTTTGATGTCAGGTTTGATGTCAGGTTTGACGTCAGGTTTGAGGTCGGTTTGACGTCAGGTTTGAGGTCAGGTTTGAGGTCAGGTTGACGTCAGGGTTTGAGGGAGGTTTGACGTCGGGTTTGACGTCAGGTTTGACGTCAGGTTTGAGGTCAGGTTTGACGTCAGGTTTGAGGTCAGGTTTGAGGAGGTTTGAGGTCAGGTTTGAGGTCAGGTTTGGGGTCAGGTTTGACATCAGGTTTGACGTCAGGTTTGAGGTCAGGTTTGACGTCAGGTTTGACGTCAGGTTTGAGGTCAGGTTTGACGTCAGGGTTGAGGGAGGTTTGACGTCGGGTTTGACGTCAGGTTTGACGTCAGGTTTAAGGTCAGGTTTGACGTCAGGTTTGAGGTCAGGTTTGAGGAGGTTTGAGGTCAGGTTTGAGGTCAGGTTTGAGGTCAGGTTCGACATCAGGTTTGACGTCAGGTTTGAGGTCAGGTTTGAGGTCAGGTTTGACGTCAGGTTTGACGTCAGGGTTGAGGGAGGTTTGACGTCGGGTTTGACGTCAGGTTTGACGTCAGGATTGAGGTCAGGTTTGACGTCAGGTTTGAGGTCAGGTTTGAGGAGGTTTGAGGTCAGGTTTGAGGTCAGGTTTGAGGTCAGGTTTGAGGTCAGGTTTGAGGTCAGGTTTGATGTCAGGTTTGATGTCAGGTTTGACGTCAGGTTTGAGGTCGGTTTGACGTCAGGTTTGAGGTCAGGTTTGAGGTCAGGTTTGACGTCAGGGTTGAGGGAGGTTTGACGTCGGGTTTGACGTCAGGTTTGACGTCAGGTTTGAGGTCAGGTTTGACGTCAGGTTTGAGGTCAGGTTTGAGGAGGTTTGAGGTCAGGTTTGAGGTCAGGTTTGGGGTCAGGTTTGACATCAGGTTTGACGTCAGGTTTGAGGTCAGGTTTGACGTCAGGTTTGACGTCAGGTTTGAGGTCAGGTTTGACGTCAGGGTTGAGGGAGGTTTGACGTCGGGTTTGACGTCAGGTTTGACGTCAGGTTTAAGGTCAGGTTTGACGTCAGGTTTGAGGTCAGGTTTGAGGAGGTTTGAGGTCAGGTTTGAGGTCAGGTTTGAGGTCAGGTTCGACATCAGGTTTGACGTCAGGTTTGAGGTCAGGTTTGAGGTCATGTTTGACGTCAGGTTTGACGTCAGGGTTGAGGGAGGTTTGACGTCGGGTTTGACGTCAGGTTTGACGTCAGGATTGAGGTCAGGTTTGACGTCAGGTTTGAGGTCAGGTTTGAGGAGGTTTGAGGTCAGGTTTGAGGTCAGGTTTGAGGTCAGGTTTGAGGTCAGGTTTGACGTCAGGTTTGAGGTCAGGTTTGACGTCAGGTTTGAGGGAGGTTTGAGGTCAGGTTTGACGTCAGGTTTGAGGTCAGGTTTGAGGTCAGGTTTGAGGTCAGGTTTGACGTCAGGTTTGAGGTCAGGTTTGAGGAGGTTTGAGGTCAGGTTTGAGGTCAGGTTTGAGGTCAGGTTTGACATCAGGTTTGACGTCAGGTTTGAGGTCAGGTTTGACGTCAGGTTTGACGTCAGGTTTGAGGTCAGGTTTGACGTCAGGGTTGAGGGAGGTTTGACGTCGGGTTTGACGTCAGGTTTTACGTCAGGTTTGAGGTCAGGTTTGACGTCAGGTTTGAGGTCAGGTTTGAGGAGGTTTGACATCAGGTTTGAGGTCAGGTTTGAGGTCAGGTTTGACATCAGGTTTGACGTCAGGTTTGAGGTCAGGTTTGAGGTCAGGTTTGACGTCAGGTTTGACGTCAGGGTTGAGGGAGGTTTGACGTCGGGTTTGACGTCAGCTTTGACGTCAGGATTGAGGTCAGGCTTGACGTCAGGTTTGAGGTCAGGTTTGAGGAGGTTTGACGTCAGGTTTGACGTCAGGTTTGAGGTCAGGTTTGAGGTCAGGTTTGACGTCAGGTTTGAGGTCAGGTTTCAGGTCAGGTTTGACGTCAGGTTTGACGTCAGGTTTGAGGGAGGTTTGAGGTCAGGTTTGACGTCAGGTTTGAGGTCAGGTTTGACGTCAGGTTTGAGGGAGTTTTGAGGTCAGGCTTGACGTCAGGTTTAACGTCAGGTTTGAGGTCAGGTTTGAGGTCAGGTTTGACGTCAGGTTTGACGTCAGGTTTGAGGTCAGGTTTGAGGTCAGGTTTGACGTCAGGTTTGACGTCAGGGTTGAGGGAGGTTTGACGTCGGGTTTGACGTCAGGTTTGACGTCAGGATTGAGGTCAGGTTTGACGTCAGGTTTGAGGTCAGGTTTGAGGAGGTTTGACATCAGGTTTGAGGTCAGGTTTGACGTCAGGTTTGACGTCAGGTTTGACGTCAGGTTTGAGGTCAGGTTTGAGGTCAGGTTTGACGTCAGGTTTGAGGTCAGGTTTGAGGTCAGGTTTGACGTCAGGTTTGACGTCAGGTTTGAGGGAGGTTTGAGGTCAGGTTTGACGTCAGGTTTGAGGTCAGGTTTGAGGTCAGGTTTGAGGTCAGGTTTGACGTCAGGTTTGAGGGAGTTTTGAGGTCAGGTTTGACGTCAGGTTTAACGTCAGGTTTGAGGTCAGGTTTGAGGTCAGGTTTGAGGTCAGGTTTGACGTCAGGTTTGAGGTCAGGTTTGAGGTCAGGTTTGACGTCAGGTTTGAGGTCAGGTTTGGGGTCAGGTTTGTGGTCAGGTTTGAGGTCAGGTTTGACATCAGGTTTGAGGTCAGGTTTGAGGTCAGGTTTGACGTCAGGTTTGAGGTCAGGTTTGATGTCAGGTTTGATGTCAGGTTTAACGTCAGGTTTGAGGTCGGTTTGACGTCAGGTTTGACATCAGGCTGAGGTCAGGTTTGAGGTCGGTTTGACGTCAGGTTTGACGTCAGGTTTGTCGTCAGGTTTGAGGTCAGGTTTGAGGTCAGGTTTGACGTCAGGTTTGACGTCAGGTTTGAGGTCAGGTTGGACGTCAGGTTTGAGGTCAGGTTTGGGGTCGGGTTTGAGGTCAGGTTTGAGGTCAGGTTTGACATCAGGTTTGAGGTCAGGTTTGAGGTCAGGTTTGAGGTCAGGTTTGACATCAGGTTTGAGGTCAGGTTTGAGGTCAGGTTTGACGTCAGGTTTGAGGTCAGGTTTGACGTCAGGTTTGACGTCAGGTTTGACGTCAGGTTTGAGGTCGGTTTGAGGTCAGGTTTGAGGTCAGGTTTGAGGTCAGGTTTGAGGTCAGGTTTGATGTCAGGTTTGATGTCAGGTTTGACGTCAGGTGACGTCAGGGTTGAGGGAGGTTTGACGTCGGGTTTGACGTCAGGTTTGACGTCAGGTTTGAGGTCAGGTTTGACGTCAGGTTTGAGGTCAGGTTTGAGGAGGTTTGAGGTCAGGTTTGAGGTCAGGTTTGAGGACAGGTTTGACATCAGGTTTGACGTCAGGTTTGAGGTCAGGTTTGACGTCAGGTTTGACGTCAGGTTTGAGGTCAGGTTTGAGGTCAGGTTTGACGTCAGGTTTGACGTCAGGGTTGAGGGAGGTTTGACGTCGGGTTTGACGTCAGGTTTGACGTCAGGTTTGAGGTCAGGTTTGACGTCAGGTTTGAGGTCAGGTTTGAGGAGGTTTGAGGTCAGGTTTGAGGTCAGGTTTGAGGTCAGGTTTGACATCAGGTTTGACGTCAGGTTTGAGGTCAGGTTTGAGGTCAGGTTTGACGTCAGGTTTGACGTCAGGGGTGAGGGAGGTTTGACGTCGGGTTTGACGTCAGGTTTGACGTCAGGTTTGAGGTCAGGTTTGACGTCAGGTTTGAGGTCAGGTTAGAGGAGGTTTGAGGTCAGGTTTGAGGTCAGGTTTGAGGTCAGGTTTGACGTCAGGTTTGACGTCAGGTTTGAGGTCAGGTTTGAGGTCAGGTTTGACGTCAGGTTTGAGGTCAGGTTTGAGGTCAGGTTTGAGGTCAGGTTTGACGTCAGGTTTGAGGGAGGTTAGGGATCAGGTTTGAGAATAGGTTTGAGGTCAGGTTTGAGGTCAGGTTTGACGTCAGGTAAGTCAGGTTTGAGGTCAGGTTTGACATCAGGTTGGAGGTCAGGTTTGAGGAGGTTGGAGGTCAGGTTTGAGGAGGTTGGAGGTCAGGTTTGAGGTCAGGTTTGGCGTCAGGTTTGACGTCAGGTTCGAGGTCAGGTTTGAGGTCAGGTTTGACGTCAGGTTTGAGGTCAGGTTTGAGGGAGTTTTGAGGTCAGGTTTGACGTCAGGTTTGACGTCAGTTTTGAGGACAGGTTTGACGTCAGGTTTGAGGTCAGGTTTGAGGGAGTTTTGAGGTCAGGTTTGACGTCAGGTTTGACGTCAGGTTTGAGGTCAGGTTTGTTGTCAGGTTTGACGTCAGGTTTGAGGTCAGGTTTGAGGTCAGGTTTGACGTCAGGTTTGAGGTCAGGTTTGAGGTCAGGTTTGAGGTCAGGTTTGACATCAGGTTTGAGGTCAGGTTTGAGGTCGGTTTGACGTCAGGTTTGACGTCAGGTTTGACGTCAGGTTTGACGTCAGGTTTGACGTCAGGTTTGACGTCAGGTTTGACATCAGGTTTGAGGTCAGGTTTGAGGTCGGTTTGACGTCAGGTTTGACGTCAGGTTTTACGTCAGGTTTGACGTCAGGTTTGAAGTCAGGTTTGACGTCAGGTTTGACGTCAGGTTTGAGGTCAGGTTTGACGTCAGGTTTGAGGTCAGGTTTGGGGTCAGGTTTGAGGTCAGGTTTGAGGTCAGGTTTGACATCAGGTTTGAGGTCAGGTTTGAGGTCAGGTTTGAGGTCAGGTTTGACATCAGGTTTGAGGTCAGGTTTGAGGTCGGTTTGACGTCAGGTTTGACGTCAGGTTTGACGTCAGGTTTGACGTCAGGTTTGACGTCAGGTTTGACGTCACGTTTGACGTCACGTTTGACGTTAGGTTTGAGGTCAGGTTTGAGGTCAGGTTTGAGGTCAGGTTTGACATCAGGTTTGAGGTCAGGTTTGAGGTCGGTTTGACGTCAGGTTTGACGTCAGGTTTGACGTCAGGTTTGAGGTCAGGTTTCACGTCAGGTTTCACGTCAGGTTTCACGTCAGGTTTGAGGTCCGTCAGGTTTGAGGGAGGTTTGGGATCAGGTTTGAGGTCAGGTTTGACGTCAGGTTTGAGGTCAGGTTTGAGGTCAGGTTTGACGTCAGGTTTGAGGTCAGGTTTGAGGTCAGGTTTGAGGTCAGGTTTGAGGTCAGGTTTGAGGACAGGTTTGACGTCAGGTTTGAGGGAGTTTTGAGGTCAGGTTTGACGTCAGGTTTGAGGTCAGGTTTGAGGTCAGGTTTGAGGTCAGGTTTGACGTCAGGTTTGAGGTCGGTTAGAGGTCAGGTTTGAGGTCAGGTTTGAGGTCAGGTTTGAGGTCAGGTTTGACGTCAGGTTTGACGTCAGGTTTGAGGTCAGGTTTGACGTCAGGTTTGAGGTCAGGTTTGAGGTCAGGTTTGACGTCAGGTTTGAGGTCAGGTTTGGGGTCAGGTTTGAGGTCAGGTTTGAGGTCAGGTTTGACATCAGGTTTGAGGTCAGGTTTGAGGTCAGGTTTGAGGTCAGGTTTGACGTCAGGTTTGAGGTCAGGTTTGAGGTCAGGTTTGAGGTCAGGTTTGGCGTCAGGTTGGAGGTCAGGTTGGAGGTTAGGTTTGAGGTCACGTTTGATGTCAGGTTTGACGTCAGGTTTGACGTCAGGTTCAGGTTTGAGGTCGGTTTGACGTCAGGTTTGAGGTCGGTTTGACGTCAGGTTTGAGGTCGGTTGACGTCAGGTTTGACGTCAGGTTTGAGGTCAGGTTAGAGGTCAGGTTTGACGTCAGGTTTGACGTCAGGTTTGAAGGAGGTTTGAGGTCAGGTTTGACGTCAGGTTTAACGTCAGGTTTGAGGTCAGGTTTGACGTCAGGTAGGTTTGAGGTCAGGTTTGAGGTCAGGTTTGAGGTCAGGTTTGAGGTCAGGTTTGAGGTCAGGTTTGAGGTCAGGTTTGAGGTCAGGTTTGAGGTCAGGTTTGAGGTCAGGTTTGAGGTCAGGTTTGAGGTCAGGTTTGAGGTCAGGTTGGAGGTCAGGTTGGAGGTTAGGTTTGAGGTCAGGTTTGACGTCAGGTTTGACGTCAGGTTTGAGGGAGGTTTGAGGTCAGGTTTGAGGTCAGGTTTGACGTCAGGTTTGACGTCAGGTTTGAGGTCAGGTTTGAGGTCAGGTTTGAGGTCAGGTTTGAGGTCAGGTTTGAGGTCAGGTTTGAGGTCAGGTTTGACGTCAGGTTTGACGTCAGGTTTGACGTCAGGTTTGAGGTCAGGTTTGAGGTCAGGTTTGAGGTCAGGTTTGAGGTCAGGTTTGAGGTCAGGTTTGAGGTCAGGTTTGACATCAGGTTTGAGGTCAGGTTTGAGGTCAGGTTTGCCGTCAGGTTTGCCGTCAGGTTGGAGGTCAGGTTGGAGGTCGGGTTTGATGTCAATTCGAGGTCAGGTTTGAGGTCAGGTTTGACGTCAGGTTTGACGTCAGGTTTGACGTCAGGTTTGAGGTCGGTTTGAGGTCAGGTTTGAGGTCAGGTTTGAGGTCAGGTTTGAGGTCAGGTTTGATGTCAGGTTTGATGTCAGGTTTGACGTCAGGTTTGAGGTCGATTTGACGTCAGGTTTGAGGTCAGGTTTGAGGTCAGGTTTGAGGTCAGGTTTGGCGTCAGGTTGGAGGTCAGGTTTGAGGAGGTTGGAGGTCAGGTTTGAGGAGGTTGGAGGTCAGGTTTGAGGTCAGGTTTGGCGTCAGGTTTGACGTCAGGTTCGAGGTCAGGTTTGAGGTCAGGTTTGACGTCAGGTTTGAGGTCAGGTTTGAGGGAGTTTTGAGGTCAGGTTTGACGTCAGGTTTGACGTCAGGTTTGAGGTCAGGTTTGAGGGAGTTTTGAGGTCAGGTTTGACGTCAGGTTTGACGTCAGGTTTGAGGTCAGGTTTGTTGTCAGGTTTGACGTCAGGTTTGAGGTCAGGTTTGAGGTCAGGTTTGACGTCAGGTTTGAGGTCAGGTTTGAGGTCAGGTTTGAGGTCAGGTTTGACATCAGGTTTGAGGTCAGGTTTGAGGTCGGTTTGACGTCAGGTTTGACGTCAGGTTTGACGTCAGGTTTGACGTCAGGTTTGACGTCAGGTTTGACGTCAGGTTTGACATCAGGTTTGAGGTCAGGTTTGAGGTCGGTTTGACGTCAGGTTTGACGTCAGGTTTTACGTCAGGTTTGACGTCAGGTTTGAAGTCAGGTTTGACGTCAGGTTTGACGTCAGGTTTGAGGTCAGGTTTGACGTCAGGTTTGAGGTCAGGTTTGGGGTCAGGTTTGAGGTCAGGTTTGAGGTCAGGTTTGACATCAGGTTTGAGGTCAGGTTTGAGGTCAGGTTTGAGGTCAGGTTTGACATCAGGTTTGAGGTCAGGTTTGAGGTCGGTTTGACGTCAGGTTTGACGTCAGGTTTGACGTCAGGTTTGACGTCAGGTTTGACGTCAGGTTTGACGTCAGGTTTGACGTCACGTTTGACGTTAGGTTTGAGGTCAGGTTTGAGGTCAGGTTTGAGGTCAGGTTTGACATCAGGTTTGAGGTCAGGTTTGAGGTCGGTTTGACGTCAGGTTTGACGTCAGGTTTGACGTCAGGTTTGAGGTCAGGTTTCACGTCAGGTTTCACGTCAGGTTTCACGTCAGGTTTGAGGTCCGTCAGGTTTGAGGGAGGTTTGGGATCAGGTTTGAGGTCAGGTTTGACGTCAGGTTTGAGGTCAGGTTTGAGGTCAGGTTTGACGTCAGGTTTGAGGTCAGGTTTGAGGTCAGGTTTGAGGTCAGGTTTGAGGTCAGGTTTGAGGACAGGTTTGACGTCAGGTTTGAGGGAGTTTTGAGGTCAGGTTTGACGTCAGGTTTGAGGTCAGGTTTGAGGTCAGGTTTGAGGTCAGGTTTGACGTCAGGTTTGAGGTCGGTTAGAGGTCAGGTTTGAGGTCAGGTTTGAGGTCAGGTTTGAGGTCAGGTTTGACGTCAGGTTTGACGTCAGGTTTGAGGTCAGGTTTGACGTCAGGTTTGAGGTCAGGTTTGAGGTCAGGTTTGACGTCAGGTTTGAGGTCAGGTTTGGGGTCAGGTTTGAGGTCAGGTTTGAGGTCAGGTTTGACATCAGGTTTGAGGTCAGGTTTGAGGTCAGGTTTGAGGTCAGGTTTGACGTCAGGTTTGAGGTCAGGTTTGAGGTCAGGTTTGAGGTCAGGTTTGGCGTCAGGTTGGAGGTCAGGTTGGAGGTTAGGTTTGAGGTCACGTTTGATGTCAGGTTTGACGTCAGGTTTGACGTCAGGTTCAGGTTTGAGGTCGGTTTGACGTCAGGTTTGAGGTCGGTTTGACGTCAGGTTTGAGGTCGGTTGACGTCAGGTTTGACGTCAGGTTTGAGGTCAGGTTAGAGGTCAGGTTTGACGTCAGGTTTGACGTCAGGTTTGAAGGAGGTTTGAGGTCAGGTTTGACGTCAGGTTTAACGTCAGGTTTGAGGTCAGGTTTGACGTCAGGTTTGAGGTCAGGTTTGAGGTCAGGTTTGAGGTCAGGTTTGAGGTCAGGTTTGAGGTCAGGTTTGAGGTCAGGTTTGAGGTCAGGTTTGAGGTCAGGTTTGAGGTCAGGTTTGAGGTCAGGTTTGAGGTCAGGTTTGAGGTCAGGTTGGAGGTCAGGTTGGAGGTTAGGTTTGAGGTCAGGTTTGACGTCAGGTTTGACGTCAGGTTTGAGGGAGGTTTGAGGTCAGGTTTGAGGTCAGGTTTGACGTCAGGTTTGACGTCAGGTTTGAGGTCAGGTTTGAGGTCAGGTTTGAGGTCAGGTTTGAGGTCAGGTTTGAGGTCAGGTTTGAGGTCAGGTTTGACGTCAGGTTTGACGTCAGGTTTGACGTCAGGTTTGAGGTCAGGTTTGAGGTCAGGTTTGAGGTCAGGTTTGAGGTCAGGTTTGAGGTCAGGTTTGAGGTCAGGTTTGACATCAGGTTTGAGGTCAGGTTTGAGGTCAGGTTTGCCGTCAGGTTTGCCGTCAGGTTGGAGGTCAGGTTGGAGGTCGGGTTTGATGTCAATTCGAGGTCAGGTTTGAGGTCAGGTTTGACGTCAGGTTTGACGTCAGGTTTGACGTCAGGTTTGAGGTCGGTTTGAGGTCAGGTTTGAGGTCAGGTTTGAGGTCAGGTTTGAGGTCAGGTTTGATGTCAGGTTTGATGTCAGGTTTGACGTCAGGTTTGAGGTCGGTTTGACGTCAGGTTTGAGGTCAGGTTTGAGGTCAGGTTTGAGGTCAGGTTTGGCGTCAGGTTGGAGGTCAGGTTGGAGGTTAGGTTTGAGGTCACGTTTGATGTCAGGTTTGACGTCAGGTTTGACGTCAGGTTCAGGTTTGAGGTCGGTTTGACGTCAGGTTTGAGGTCGGTTTGACGTCAGGTTTGAGGTCGGTTGACGTCAGGTTTGACGTCAGGTTTGAGGTCAGGTTAGAGGTCAGGTTTGACGTCAGGTTTGATGTCAGGTTTGATGTCAGGTTTGACGTCAGGTTTGAGGGAGGTTTGAGGTCAGGTTTGACGTCAGGTTTAACGTCAGGTTTGAGGTCAGGTTTGACGTCAGGTTTGAGGTCAGGTTTGAGGTCAGGTTTGAGGTCAGGTTTGAGGTCAGGTTTGAGGTCAGGTTTGAGGTCAGGTTTGAGGTCAGGTTTGAGGTCAGGTTTGAGGTCAGGTTTGAGGTCAGGTTTGAGGTCAGGTTTGAGGTCAGGTTTGAGGTCAGGTTTGAGGTCAGGTTGGAGGTCAGGTTGGAGGTTAGGTTTGAGGTCAGGTTTGAGGTCAGGTTTGAGGTTAGGTTTGAGGTCAGGTTTGAGGTCAGGTTTGAGGTCAGGTTTGAGGTCAGGTTTGAGGTCAGGTTTGAGGTCAGGTTTGAGGTCAGGTTTGAGGTCAGGTTTGACGTCAGGTTTGACGTCAGGTTTGACATCAGGTTTGAGGTCAGGTTTGAGGTCAGGTTTGAGGTCAGGTTTGAGGTCAGGTTTGAGGTCAGGTTTGAGGTCAGGTTTGACATCAGGTTTGAGGTCAGGTTTGAGGTCAGGTTTGCCGTCAGGTTTGCCGTCAGGTTGGAGGTCAGGTTGGAGGTCAGGTTTGATGTCGGTTCGAGGTCAGGTTTGAGGTCAGGTTTGACGTCAGGTTTGACGTCAGGTTTGACGTCAGGTTTGAGGTCGGTTTGAGGTCAGGTTTGAGGTCATGTTTGAGGTCAGGTTTGAGGTCAGGTTTGATGTCAGGTTTGATGTCAGGTTTGACGTCAGGTTTGAGGTCGGTTTGACGTCAGGTTTGAGGTCAGGTTTGAGGTCAGGTTTGACGTCAGGGTTGAGGGAGGTTTGACGTCGGGTTTGACGTCAGGTTTGACGTCAGGTTTGAGGTCAGGTTTGACGTCAGGTTTGAGGTCAGGTTTGAGGAGGTTTGAGGTCAGGTTTGAGGTCAGGTTTGAGGTCAGGTTTGACATCAGGTTTGACGTCAGGTTTGAGGTCAGGTTTGACGTCAGGTTTGAGGTCAGGTTTGACGTCAGGGTTGAGGGAGGTTTGACGTCGGGTTTGACGTCAGGTTTGACGTCCGGTTTGAGGTCAGGTTTGACGTCAGGTTTGAGGTCAGGTTTGAGGAGGTTTGAGGTCAGGTTTGAGGTCAGGTTTGAGGTCAGGTTTGACATCAGGTTTGACGTCAGGTTTGAGGTCAGGTTTGAGGTCAGGTTTGACGTCAGGTTTGACGTCAGGGTTGAGGGAGGTTTGACGTCGGGTTTGACGTCAGGTTTGACGTCAGGATTGAGGTCAGGTTTGACGTCAGGTTTGAGGTCAGGTTTGAGGAGGTTTGAGGTCTGGTTTGAGGTCAGGTTTGAGGTCAGGTTGAGGTCAGGTTTGACTTCAGGTTTGAGGTCAGGTTTGAGGTCAGGTTTGACGTCAGGTTTGACGTCAGGTTTGACGTCAGGTTTGAGGGAGGTTTGAGGTCAGGTTTGACGTCAGGTTTGAGGTCAGGTTTGAGGTCAGGTTTGAGGTCAGGTTTGACGTCAGGTTTGAGGTCAGGTTTGAGGAGGTTTGAGGTCAGGTTTGAGGTCAGGTTTGAGGTCAGGTTTGAGATCAGGTTTGACGTCAGGTTTGACGTCAGGTTTGAGGTCAGGTTTGACGTCAGGTTTGAGGTCAGGTTTGAGGTCAGGTTTGACGTCAGGTTTGAGGTCAGGTTTGGGGTCAGGTTTGAGGTCAGGTTTGAGGTCAGGTTTGACATCAGGTTTGAGGTCAGGTTTGAGGTCAGGTTTGAGGTCAGGTTTGACGTCAGGTTTGAGGTCAGGTTTGAGGTCAGGTTTGAGGTCAGGTTTGGCGTCAGGTTGGAGGTCAGGTTGGAGGTTAGGTTTGAGGTCACGTTTGATGTCAGGTTTGACGTCAGGTTTGACGTCAGGTTCAGGTTTGAGGTCGGTTTGACGTCAGGTTTGAGGTCGGTTTGACGTCAGGTTTGAGGTCGGTTGACGTCAGGTTTGACGTCAGGTTTGAGGTCAGGTTAGAGGTCAGGTTTGACGTCAGGTTTGATGTCAGGTTTGATGTCAGGTTTGACGTCAGGTTTGAGGGAGGTTTGAGGTCAGGTTTGACGTCAGGTTTAACGTCAGGTTTGAGGTCAGGTTTGACGTCAGGTTTGAGGTCAGGTTTGAGGTCAGGTTTGAGGTCAGGTTTGAGGTCAGGTTTGAGGTCAGGTTTGAGGTCAGGTTTGAGGTCAGGTTTGAGGTCAGGTTTGAGGTCAGGTTTGAGGTCAGGTTTGAGGTCAGGTTTGAGGTCAGGTTTGAGGTCAGGTTTGAGGTCAGGTTGGAGGTCAGGTTGGAGGTTAGGTTTGAGGTCAGGTTTGAGGTCAGGTTTGAGGTTAGGTTTGAGGTCAGGTTTGAGGTCAGGTTTGAGGTCAGGTTTGAGGTCAGGTTTGAGGTCAGGTTTGAGGTCAGGTTTGAGGTCAGGTTTGAGGTCAGGTTTGACGTCAGGTTTGACGTCAGGTTTGACATCAGGTTTGAGGTCAGGTTTGAGGTCAGGTTTGAGGTCAGGTTTGAGGTCAGGTTTGAGGTCAGGTTTGAGGTCAGGTTTGACATCAGGTTTGAGGTCAGGTTTGAGGTCAGGTTTGCCGTCAGGTTTGCCGTCAGGTTGGAGGTCAGGTTGGAGGTCAGGTTTGATGTCGGTTCGAGGTCAGGTTTGAGGTCAGGTTTGACGTCAGGTTTGACGTCAGGTTTGACGTCAGGTTTGAGGTCGGTTTGAGGTCAGGTTTGAGGTCATGTTTGAGGTCAGGTTTGAGGTCAGGTTTGATGTCAGGTTTGATGTCAGGTTTGACGTCAGGTTTGAGGTCGGTTTGACGTCAGGTTTGAGGTCAGGTTTGAGGTCAGGTTTGACGTCAGGGTTGAGGGAGGTTTGACGTCGGGTTTGACGTCAGGTTTGACGTCAGGTTTGAGGTCAGGTTTGACGTCAGGTTTGAGGTCAGGTTTGAGGAGGTTTGAGGTCAGGTTTGAGGTCAGGTTTGAGGTCAGGTTTGACATCAGGTTTGACGTCAGGTTTGAGGTCAGGTTTGACGTCAGGTTTGAGGTCAGGTTTGACGTCAGGGTTGAGGGAGGTTTGACGTCGGGTTTGACGTCAGGTTTGACGTCCGGTTTGAGGTCAGGTTTGACGTCAGGTTTGAGGTCAGGTTTGAGGAGGTTTGAGGTCAGGTTTGAGGTCAGGTTTGAGGTCAGGTTTGACATCAGGTTTGACGTCAGGTTTGAGGTCAGGTTTGAGGTCAGGTTTGACGTCAGGTTTGACGTCAGGGTTGAGGGAGGTTTGACGTCGGGTTTGACGTCAGGTTTGACGTCAGGATTGAGGTCAGGTTTGACGTCAGGTTTGAGGTCAGGTTTGAGGAGGTTTGAGGTCTGGTTTGAGGTCAGGTTTGAGGTCAGGTTGAGGTCAGGTTTGACTTCAGGTTTGAGGTCAGGTTTGAGGTCAGGTTTGACGTCAGGTTTGACGTCAGGTTTGACGTCAGGTTTGAGGGAGGTTTGAGGTCAGGTTTGACGTCAGGTTTGAGGTCAGGTTTGAGGTCAGGTTTGAGGTCAGGTTTGACGTCAGGTTTGAGGTCAGGTTTGAGGAGGTTTGAGGTCAGGTTTGAGGTCAGGTTTGAGGTCAGGTTTGAGATCAGGTTTGACGTCAGGTTTGACGTCAGGTTTGAGGTCAGGTTTGACGTCAGGTTTGAGGTCAGGTTTGAGGTCAGGTTTGACGTCAGGTTTGAGGTCAGGTTTGGGGTCAGGTTTGAGGTCAGGTTTGAGGTCAGGTTTGACATCAGGTTTGAGGTCAGGTTTGAGGTCAGGTTTGAGGTCAGGTTTGACGTCAGGTTTGAGGTCAGGTTTGAGGTCAGGTTTGAGGTCAGGTTTGGCGTCAGGTTGGAGGTCAGGTTGGAGGTTAGGTTTGAGGTCACGTTTGATGTCAGGTTTGACGTCAGGTTTGACGTCAGGTTCAGGTTTGAGGTCGGTTTGACGTCAGGTTTGAGGTCGGTTTGACGTCAGGTTTGAGGTCAGGTTAGAGGTCAGGTTTGACGTCAGGTTTGACGTCAGGTTTGAGGGAGGTTTGAGGTCAGGTTTGACGTCAGGTTTAACGTCAGGTTTGAGGTCAGGTTTGAGGTCAGGTTTGAGGTCAGGTTTGAGGTCAGGTTTGAGGTCAGGTTGGAGGTCAGGTTGGAGGTTAGGTTTGAGGTCAGGTTTGACGTCAGGTTTGACGTCAGGTTTGAGGGAGGTTTGAGGTCAGGTTTGAGGTCAGGTTTGACGTCAGGTTTGACGTCAGGTTTGAGGTCAGGTTTGAGGTCAGGTTTGAGGTCAGGTTTGAGGTCAGGTTTGAGGTCAGGTTTGAGGTCAGGTTTGACGTCAGGTTTGACGTCAGGTTTGACGTCAGGTTTGAGGTCAGGTTTGAGGTCAGGTTTGAGGTCAGGTTTGAGGTCAGGTTTGACGTCAGGTTTGATGTCAGGTTTGATGTCAGGTTTGACGTCAGGTTTGAGGGAGGTTTGAGGTCAGGTTTGACGTCAGGTTTAACGTCAGGTTTGAGGTCAGGTTTGACGTCAGGTTTGAGGTCAGGTTTGAGGTCAGGTTTGAGGTCAGGTTTGAGGTCAGGTTTGAGGTCAGGTTTGAGGTCAGGTTTGAGGTCAGGTTTGAGGTCAGGTTTGAGGTCAGGTTTGAGGTCAGGTTTGAGGTCAGGTTTGAGGTCAGGTTTGAGGTCAGGTTTGAGGTCAGGTTGGAGGTCAGGTTGGAGGTTAGGTTTGAGGTCAGGTTTGAGGTCAGGTTTGAGGTTAGGTTTGAGGTCAGGTTTGAGGTCAGGTTTGAGGTCAGGTTTGAGGTCAGGTTTGAGGTCAGGTTTGAGGTCAGGTTTGAGGTCAGGTTTGAGGTCAGGTTTGACGTCAGGTTTGACGTCAGGTTTGACATCAGGTTTGAGGTCAGGTTGAGGTCAGGTTTGAGGTCAGGTTTGAGGTCAGGTTTGAGGTCAGGTTTGAGGTCAGGTTTGACATCAGGTTTGAGGTCAGGTTTGAGGTCAGGTTTGCCGTCAGGTTTGCCGTCAGGTTGGAGGTCAGGTTGGAGGTCAGGTTTGATGTCGGTTCGAGGTCAGGTTTGAGGTCAGGTTTGACGTCAGGTTTGACGTCAGGTTTGACGTCAGGTTTGAGGTCGGTTTGAGGTCAGGTTTGAGGTCATGTTTGAGGTCAGGTTTGAGGTCAGGTTTGATGTCAGGTTTGATGTCAGGTTTGACGTCAGGTTTGAGGTCGGTTTGACGTCAGGTTTGAGGTCAGGTTTGAGGTCAGGTTTGACGTCAGGGTTGAGGGAGGTTTGACGTCGGGTTTGACGTCAGGTTTGACGTCAGGTTTGAGGTCAGGTTTGACGTCAGGTTTGAGGTCAGGTTTGAGGAGGTTTGAGGTCAGGTTTGAGGTCAGGTTTGAGGTCAGGTTTGACATCAGGTTTGACGTCAGGTTTGAGGTCAGGTTTGACGTCAGGTTTGAGGTCAGGTTTGACGTCAGGGTTGAGGGAGGTTTGACGTCGGGTTTGACGTCAGGTTTGACGTCCGGTTTGAGGTCAGGTTTGACGTCAGGTTTGAGGTCAGGTTTGAGGAGGTTTGAGGTCAGGTTTGAGGTCAGGTTTGAGGTCAGGTTTGACATCAGGTTTGACGTCAGGTTTGAGGTCAGGTTTGAGGTCAGGTTTGACGTCAGGTTTGACGTCAGGGTTGAGGGAGGTTTGACGTCGGGTTTGACGTCAGGTTTGACGTCAGGATTGAGGTCAGGTTTGACGTCAGGTTTGAGGTCAGGTTTGAGGAGGTTTGAGGTCTGGTTTGAGGTCAGGTTTGAGGTCAGGTTGAGGTCAGGTTTGACTTCAGGTTTGAGGTCAGGTTTGAGGTCAGGTTTGACGTCAGGTTTGACGTCAGGTTTGACGTCAGGTTTGAGGGAGGTTTGAGGTCAGGTTTGACGTCAGGTTTGAGGTCAGGTTTGAGGTCAGGTTTGAGGTCAGGTTTGACGTCAGGTTTGAGGTCAGGTTTGAGGAGGTTTGAGGTCAGGTTTGAGGTCAGGTTTGAGGTCAGGTTTGAGATCAGGTTTGACGTCAGGTTTGACGTCAGGTTTGAGGTCAGGTTTGACGTCAGGTTTGAGGTCAGGTTTGAGGTCAGGTTTGACGTCAGGTTTGAGGTCAGGTTTGGGGTCAGGTTTGAGGTCAGGTTTGAGGTCAGGTTTGACATCAGGTTTGAGGTCAGGTTTGAGGTCAGGTTTGAGGTCAGGTTTGAGGTCAGGTTTGAGGTCAGGTTTGGCGTCAGGTTGGAGGTCAGGTTGGAGGTTAGGTTTGAGGTCACGTTTGATGTCAGGTTTGACGTCAGGTTTGACGTCAGGTTCAGGTTTGAGGTCGGTTTGACGTCAGGTTTGAGGTCGGTTTGACGTCAGGTTTGAGGTCAGGTTAGAGGTCAGGTTTGACGTCAGGTTTGACGTCAGGTTTGAGGGAGGTTTGAGGTCAGGTTTGACGTCAGGTTTAACGTCAGGTTTGAGGTCAGGTTTGAGGTCAGGTTTGAGGTCAGGTTTGAGGTCAGGTTTGAGGTCAGGTTGGAGGTCAGGTTGGAGGTTAGGTTTGAGGTCAGGTTTGACGTCAGGTTTGACGTCAGGTTTGAGGGAGGTTTGAGGTCAGGTTTGAGGTCAGGTTTGACGTCAGGTTTGACGTCAGGTTTGAGGTCAGGTTTGAGGTCAGGTTTGAGGTCAGGTTTGAGGTCAGGTCTGAGGTCAGGTTTGAGGTCAGGTTTGACATCAGGTTTGAGGTCAGGTTTGAGGTCAGGTTTGCCGTCAGGTTTGCCGTCAGGTTGGAGGTCAGGTTGGAGGTCGGGTTTGATGTCGGTTCGAGGTCAGGTTTGAGGTCAGGTTTGACGTCAGGTTTGACGTCAGGTTTGACGTCAGGTTTGAGGTCGGTTTGAGGTCAGGTTTGAGGTCAGGTTTGAGGTCAGGTTTGAGGTCAGGTTTGATGTCAGGTTTGATGTCAGGTTTGACGTCAGGTTTGAGGTCGGTTTGACGTCAGGTTTGAGGTCAGGTTTGAGGTCAGGTTTGAGGTCAGGTTTGGCGTCAGGTTGGAGGTCAGGTTGGAGGTTAGGTTTGAGGTCACGTTTGATGTCAGGTTTGACGTCAGGTTTGACGTCAGGTTCAGGTTTGAGGTCGGTTTGACGTCAGGTTTGAGGTCGGTTTGACGTCAGGTTTGAGGTCGGTTGACGTCAGGTTTGACGTCAGGTTTGAGGTCAGGTTAGAGGTCAGGTTTGACGTCAGGTTTGACGTCAGGTTTGAGGGAGGTTTGAGGTCAGGTTTGACGTCAGGTTTAACGTCAGGTTTGAGGTCAGGTTTGACGTCAGGTTTGAGGTCAGGTTTGAGGTCAGGTTTGAGGTCAGGTTTGAGGTCAGGTTTGAGGTCAGGTTTGAGGTCAGGTTTGAGGTCAGGTTTGAGGTCAGGTTTGAGGTCAGGTTTGAGGTCAGGTTTGAGGTCAGGTTTGAGGTCAGGTTTGAGGTCAGGTTGGAGGTCAGGTTGGAGGTTAGGTTTGAGGTCAGGTTTGACGTCAGGTTTGACGTCAGGTTTGAGGGAGGTTTGAGGTCAGGTTTGAGGTCAGGTTTGACGTCAGGTTTGACGTCAGGTTTGAGGTCAGGTTTGAGGTCAGGTTTGAGGTCAGGTTTGAGGTCAGGTTTGAGGTCAGGTTTGAGGTCAGGTTTGACGTCAGGTTTGACGTCAGGTTTGACGTCAGGTTTGAGGTCAGGTTTGAGGTCAGGTTTGAGGTCAGGTTTGAGGTCAGGTTTGAGGTCAGGTTTGAGGTCAGGTTTGACATCAGGTTTGAGGTCAGGTTTGAGGTCAGGTTTGCCGTCAGGTTTGCCGTCAGGTTGGAGGTCAGGTTGGAGGTCAGGTTTGATGTCGGTTCGAGGTCAGGTTTGAGGTCAGGTTTGACGTCAGGTTTGACGTCAGGTTTGACGTCAGGTTGGAGGTCGGTTTGAGGTCAGGTTTGAGGTCAGGTTTGAGGTCAGGTTTGAGGTCAGGTTTGATGTCAGGTTTGATGTCAGGTTTGACGTCAGGTTTGAGGTCGGTTTGACGTCAGGTTTGAGGTCAGGTTTGAGGTCAGGTTTGACGTCAGGGTTAAGGGAGGTTTGACGTCGGGTTTGACGTCAGGTTTGACGTCAGGTTTGAGGTCAGGTTTGACGTCAGGTTTGAGGTCAGGTTTGAGGAGGTTTGAGGTCAGGTTTGAGGTCAGGTTTGAGGTCAGGTTTGACATCAGGTTTGACGTCAGGTTTGAGGTCAGGTTTGAGGTCAGGTTTGACGTCAGGTTTGAGGTCAGGTTTGACGTCAGGGTTGAGGGAGGTTTGACGTCGGGTTTGACGTCAGGTTTGACGTCCGGTTTGAGGTCAGGTTTGACGTCAGGTTTGAGGTCAGGTTTGAGGAGGTTTGAGGTCAGGTTTGAGGTCAGGTTTGAGGTCAGGTTTGACATCAGGTTTGACGTCAGGTTTGAGGTCAGGTTTGAGGTCAGGTTTGACGTCAGGTTTGACGTCAGGGTTGAGGGAGGTTTGACGTCGGGTTTGACGTCAGGTTTGACGTCAGGATTGAGGTCAGGTTTGACGTCAGGTTTGAGGTCAGGTTTGAGGAGGTTTGAGGTCAGGTTTGAGGTCAGGTTTGAGGTCAGGTTTGAGGTCAGGTTTGACGTCAGGTTTGAGGTCAGGTTTGAGGTCAGGTTTGACGTCAGGTTTGACGTCAGGTTTGACGTCAGGTTTGAGGGAGGTTTGAGGTCAGGTTTGACGTCAGGTTTGAGGTCAGGTTTGAGGTCAGGTTTGAGGTCAGGTTTGACGTCAGGTTTGAGGTCAGGTTTGAGGAGGTTTGAGGTCAGGTTTGAGGTCAGGTTTGAGGTCAGGTTTGACATCAGGTTTGACGTCAGGTTTGAGGTCAGGTTTGACGTCAGGTTTGACGTCAGGTTTGAGGTCAGGTTTGACGTCAGGATTGAGGTCAGGTTTGAGGTCAGGTTTGACGTCAGGTTTGACGTCAGGTTTGAGGGAGGTTTGAGGTCAGGTTTGACGTCAGGTTTGAGGTCAGGTTTGAGGTCAGGTTTGAGGTCAGGTTTGACGTCAGGTTTGAGGGAGTTTTGAGGTCAGGTTTGACGTCAGGTTTAACGTCAGGTTTGAGGTCAGGTTTGAGGTCAGGTTTGACGTCAGGTTTGACGTCAGGTTTGAGGTCAGGTTTGAGGTCAGGTTTGACGTCAGGGTTGAGGGAGGTTTGACGTCGGGTTTGACGTCAGGTTTGACGTCAGGATTGAGGTCAGGTTTGACGTCAGGTTTGAGGTCAGGTTTGAGGAGGTTTGACATCAGGTTTGAGGTCAGGTTTGACGTCAGGTTTGACGTCAGGTTTGAGGTCGGGTTTGAGGTCAGGTTTGAGGTCAGGTTTGGGTCAGGTTTGAGGTCAGGTTTGAGGTCAGGTTTGAGGTTAGGTTTGAGGTAAGGTTTGAGGGAGGTTTGGGGTCAGGTTTGAGGTCAGGTTTGAGGTCAGGTTTGAGGGAGGTTTGGGGTCAGGTTTGAGGTCAGGTTTGGGGTCAGGTTTGACGTCAGGTTTGACGTCAGGTTTGAGGGAGGTTTGAGGTCAGGTTTGAGGTCAGGTTTGGGGTCAGGTTTGACGTCAGGTTTGACGTCAGGTTTGAGGGAGGTTTGAGGTCAGGTTTGAGGTCAGGATTGGGGTCAGGTTTGACGTCAGGTTTGAGGTCAGGTTTGAGGAGGTTTGAGGTCAGGTTTGAGGAGGTTTGAGGTCAGGTTTGACGTCAGGTTTGAGGTCACGTTTGAGGTCAGGTTTGAGGTCAGGTTTGAGGTCAGGTTTGAGGGAGTTTTGAGGTCAGGTTTGACGTCAGGTTTGAGGTCAGGTTTGAGGTCAGGTTTGAGGTCAGGTTTGAGGGAGTTTTGAGGTCAGGTTTGACGTCAGGTTTGAGGTCAGTTTTGAGGTCAGGTTTGTTGTCAGGTTTGACGTCAGGTTTGAGGGAGGTTTGGGATCAGGTTTGGGATCAGGTTTGAGGTCAGGTTTGACGTCAGGTTTGAGGTCAGGTTTGAGGTCAAGTTTGAGGTCAGGTTTGAGGTCAGGTTTGACGTCAGGTTTGACGTCAGGTTTGAGGTCAGGTTTGAGGTCAGGTTTGAGGTCAAGTTTGACGTCAGGTTTGAGGTCAGGTTTGAGGTCAGGTTTGAGGCCAGGTTTGAGGTCAGGTTTGAGGTCAGGTTTGTGGTCAGGTTTGAGGGAGGTTTGGGGTCAGGTTTGAGGTCAGGTTTGGGGTCAGGTTTGACGTCAGGTTTGACGTCAGGTTTGACGTCAGGTTTGAGGGAGGTTTGAGGTCAGGTTTGAGGTCAGGTTTGACGTCAGGTTTCAGGTCAGGTTTGAGGTCAGGTTTGAGGTCAGGTTTGAGGTCAGATTTGAGGTCAAATTTGAGGTCAGGTTTGAGGTCAGGTTTGAGGTCAGATTTGAGGTCAGGTTCGAGGGAGGTTTGACGTCAGGTTTGATGTCAGGTTTGACGTCAGGTTTGAGGTCAGGTTTGAGGTCAGGTTAGAAGTTCAGTTTTAGTTCGAGCATGGAGCGAGAGAACAACACGTTTCGAAAATTAACCAAAGAGGCGATATGGATGGCAAGGGGATGAGCAAAGGGGTTAAGATGGGACTTAGCAGCGGTACGATGGGTGAAGCGACGGAAGTAGCAGCAGTTGCTTCCAGCAGCAGAGTGACTCCCATCATCAACGGCAGTCCCAGCAGCAGCCCTCCCAGCAGCAGCAGCGCCAGTGGAGCTCGTTTGGCGCGTGAGGGAGTGGCGTGGTCAGCAGGGCATGCAGGACGCACGCCGTGTGTCATCCCACTGCCCTCCCTCCTCCTCCCCTGGGACAAGGGAACGGGTTTGGGAGAGAAACTAGAGGGGAAGGAGATCAAGAATCTGGTTAGCGTTGGAACAAGGATTAAGTGCAAGAATGCGGAGACAAACATGAAAACGAGGGTACATATTGTGAGAAAGAAAGAAGAGATAAAACAAAAGGCGGTGGTAGCACAAGGCACTAGGGTGGCGAGCTAGCATGCGAGGGTGGACAGGGGGTAAGAAAGAGACGCGAGCATGAGTATGAATGCATTCTAGCCGCCTATGACTCTAGTATGAGCTCAAGCCGCCCCAGTGCCATGCGCTACCATCGCCACGCGCCCGAGAACCCTTAACTCAACTTTTTGCCCCTTCCCAAGCGGAAATGACGTTTTAGTTCGAGCGTGTAGTGAGAGAACAATGCGTTACGAAAATGAACCAAAGACAGAAAGGGATCTGGATGGCAAGGGTTTGAGTACAGGGGTTAAGAGGGGACTTAGCAGCGGTACGACGGGTGGAGCGACGGATGCAGCAGCAGTTGTTCCCAGCAGCAGAGTGACTCCCATCATCAACAGCACTCCCAGCAGCAGACCTCCCAGCACCAGCAGCAGCGCCAGTGGAGCTCGTTGGCGCGTGAGGGAGTGGCGTGGTCAGCAGGGCATGCAGGACGCACGCCGTGTGTCATCCCACTGCCCTCCCTCCTCCTCCCCTGGGACAAGGGAACGGGTTTGGGAGAGAAACTAGAGGGGAAGGAGATCAAGAGTCTGGTTAGCATTGGAACAAGGATTAAGTGCAAGAATGCGGAGACAAACATGAAAACGAGGGTACATATTGTGAGGAAGAAAAAAGAGATAAAACAAAAGGCGGTGGTAGCACAAGGCGCTGGGGCGGCGAGCTAGCATGCGAGGGTGGTTTGGGACGTGGTGGGATGGGGTAGGCGCATGTCGACAGTGAAGGTGGCAATAGAGCAGAAGCAGTGAAGAGCGAGCACTGAGAAACTTGAAAAAGGAGCACAGCGAAAATAGAGTGGTTGAATCGTGGAGGGGGGGGAACGGGGAAGGCGCATGGCGACAGTGGCCCACGGCAGTACAGCGGCGAGCTGAGCCAGCGAGGGGGGACTGGGGTAGAGAGGGACGCGCGCATGGCATGAATGCACTCCCTCTCCACTAATCTCTCCCACCGCTCCCACTACACTGCACTCTGCATGAGCTCTGCTGCCATAGCACCATGGACCACCACCACCATGCACCAGAAGATGGATGCATCGTGAAATTTTTCCAGAGCGAAAGCGACAGATGGGGATAGCGAAGGAGAAAAGAAGGGAGGACGGGGTGCGGAGGGGAGACTTAGCTACAGGAGAAGCGTGGACGCAGAGAGTGAGTCGCCCAAGACAGCAGAAATCCTTGAGGGCGACAGCAGTAAGCAGCAGCGTCCCACGCAGATCGTCGCCACCAGACCAGATGCACGTGGCGTGCGATTGGTTGGCTGCTATCTTGTGCACACATCGCACACAGAACGCCCCACTGTGTAAGTCGCAAACAGAGCGGGTGCACTCCCCTTGTTGTGAGGGCGGGGCGCCGCTGCTCTGGGGGGTTGTGAGGGCGAGAAAACAAGGAGAAGACATAAGGACAAGGAAAAAAGGACGAGGAAAAGAAGGAAATGAATAGGGGACGAGGCGAGAAGAGAAGGACAAAGGCAACAGCACGAATTTGACAAGTCAACCAGGGAAAATGACAAGAGGGTGGGAAGAAAATCACTTCCTGGAACCTCCACTCACACTGAACACCTCACAGAGGGAAAATCACAGTGAGTGCAGTACGAAGAGCAATCAGGCCGTGTAGCAGATAGAGCAGCCAGCAGCAAAAGACAGAAGTGAAAGAGAGAGCAGATGCAGTGAAATGGAGGAGTGAAAGAGCGAACGGGTGGAATCACATGAAAGGAGAGTGCGGGTACAGTTAAAGGGATGCATTCCGTACCATAACGGCAGCGATGGCAGCGTTGTCGAGGACTGGAATTGACTGGCGTTGACTGATGCCCACTGCCGTGCTGCTGCAGGCAGCGCTGTGCTGCTGTGCTGCCTGCACCCACTCGCCCTGAGGATGGATGGGGGAGAAGGCACGGCAAGGGCAGAGGGCAGAGGGCAGGCAATGAACTCGGAATGAGTGCAGCAGAAAGTGCAGCAAGGAATGGAGTAGCATTGGAGGCAAAATCTCAGATGCGGGAAAGAAAGCAGGTAAAAGTGGCCAATATAGCAGAAGCAGTGGTGGAGAGCAAGAGTGAGAAACTCGAAACTTGAGCGGTGGGAGTGGGGAGGAGCGGGGACGGGTAGGCGCATGGCGACGGTGGCCCACAGCACAACAGCAGCAAGCTGAGCCAGCGAGGGGGGACTGGGGTAGAGAGGGACGCGCGCATGGCATGAATGCACTCCCTCTCCCTCTAATCTCTCCCACCACTCCCACTACACTGCACTCTACATGAGCTCTGCTGCCATAGCACCATGGACCACCACCACCATGCGCCAGAAGATGGCAAGCATGGGGACGGAAGAGATTTGCAAAGAATGAAACACAAGGAGGGGGGGCGAGGGAGGTTGGTTGGGACGGATGGGGAGGGAGCGAGGGCCGGAGAGGAGACTTAGCTACAGGAGAAGCGTGGACGCAGAGAGGGAGTCGCCCAAGGCAGGGCAGCAGAACTCCTCCCGGGCGACAGCAGCAAGCAGCAGCGTCCCATACGGCTCGTCTCCATCATCCACACACCGTCGGTTGCATGTGGCGTGCGATTGGTTGGCTGCTGGCTTGTGCATACCACCGCACATGGAACGCCCCACTCTGCAAGTCGCCACACACTGGTGATGCTCCTTTAGTGCTTCCCTGCAAGCAAAATAAAGGAGAGAATCACCCAGAGTGAAGGCAAGATGTTGGGTGAGGTGTTGCAGACGCGTTGAGAGATTGAGCGCAAGCCAGAATGCAAACACAGACAGACCGGGAATGAAGCAGAATTGGAAAAGGGCAGCAGGCAACGCAAAGGCAAGAGCTTAAAGAGGACACAACGAGAAACGTAAAGTAGGAGGGAAGAGCAGGATGGAGGGGGGAGGAGGAGACGGAAGCAGGAAGCAGGAGGGAGCAGGAGGGAGGAGGGAGGGGCTACTAGCAGGGGTTCGTCGTGCGGGGTCTGACGTACCAGAATGTCAGCGATGGCATGGGCGTGGGTTTCAAGGACTGGCGTTGACTGATGTTGACTACCATGCTGCTGCAGCCAGCGCTGTGCGGCTCTGCCACCTGCACTCTGTTCGCCCTGAGGCCAGAGGGGGACAAGGCACAGGGAGAAGTAGATGCAAAGGAAAAGGATCGGCCTCGGAACTTGAAACGAATGGGAGCAGCAAGAACGCCAAGGTGGCAAGGCAATAGAGCAAAAGCAGTGAAGAGCGAGCACTGAGAAACTTGAAAAAGGAGCACAGCGAAAATAGAGTGGTTGAATCGTGGAGGGGGGGGAACGGGGAAGGCGCATGGCGACAGTGGCCCACGGCAGTACAGCAGCGAGCTGAGCCAGCGAGGGGGGACTGGGGTAGAGAGGGACGCGCGCATGGCATGAATGCACTCCCTCTCCCTCTAATCTCTCCCACCGCTCCCACTACACTGCACTCTACATGAGCTCTGCTGCCATAGCACCATGGACCACCACCACCATGCGCCAGAAGATGGATGCATCGTGAAATTTGTCCAGAGCGAAAGCGACAGATGGGGATAGCGAAGGAGAAAAGAAGGGAGGACGGGGTGCGGAGGGGAGACTTAGCTACAGGAGAAGCGTGGACGCAGAGAGTGAGTCGCCCAAGACAGCAGAAATCCTTGAGGGCGACAGCAGTAAGCAGCAGCGTCCCACGCAGATCGTCGCCACCAGACCAGATGCACGTGGCGTGTGATTGGTTGGCTGCTATCTTGTGCACACATCGCACACAGAACGCCCCACTGTGTAAGTCGCAAACAGAGCGGGTGCACTCCCCCTGTTGTGAGGGCGGGGCGCCGCTGCTCTGGGGGGTTGTGAGGGCGAGAAGACAAGGAGAAGACATAAGGACAAGGAAAAAAGGACGAGGAAAAGAAGGAAATGAATAAGGGACGAGGCGAGAAGGGAAGGACAAAGGCAACAGCACGAAAATGACAAGTCAACCAGGGAAAATGACAAGAGGGTGGGAAGAAAATCACTTCCTGGAACCTCCACTCACACTGAACACCTCACAGAGGGAAAATCACAGTGAGTGCAGTACGAAGAGCAATCAGGCCGTGTAGCAGATAGAGCAGCCAGCAACAACAGACAGAAGCGAAAGAGAGAGCAGATGCAGTGAAATGGAGGAGTGAAAGAGAGAACGGGTGGAATAACATGAAAGGAGAGTGCGGGTACAGTTAAAGGGATGCATCCCGTACCATAACGGCAGCGATGGCAGCGTTGTGGAGGACTGGAATTGACTGGCGTTGACTGATGCCGACTGCCGTGCTGCTGCAGGCAGCGCTGTGCTGCTGTGCTGCCTGCACCCACTCGCCCTGAGGATGGATGGGGGAGAAGGCACGGCAAGGGCACAGGGCAGAGGGCAGGCAATGAACTCGGAATGAGTGCAGCAGAAAGTGCAGCAAGGAATGGAGTAGCATTGGAGGCAAAAGCTCAGATGCGGGAAAGAAAGCAGGTAAAAGTGGCCAATAGAGCAGAAGCAGTGGTGGAGAGCAAGAGTGAGAAACTCAAAACTTGAGTGGTGGGAGTGGGGAGGAGGGGGGACGGGTAGGCGCATGGCGACGGTGGCCCACAGCACAACAGCAGCAAGCTGAGCCCGCGAGGGGGGACTGGGGTAGAGAGGGACGCGCGCATGGCATGAATGCACTCCCTCTCCCAATAGTCTCTCCCACCACTCCCACTACACTGCACTCTACATGAGCTCTGCTGCCATAGCACCATGGACCACCACCACCATGCGCCAAAGGACGGACAAGCATGGGGATGGAAGAGATTTGCAAAGAATGAAACACAAGGAGGGGGAGCGAGGGAGGTTGGTTGGGACGGATGGGGAGCGAGCGAGGGCCGGAGAGGAGACTTAGCTACAGGAGAAGCGTGGACGCAGAGAGGGAGTTGCCCAAGGCAGGGCAGCAGAAATCCTCCCGGGCGACAGCAGCAAGCAGCAGCGTCCCATACGGCTCGTCTCCATCATCCACACACCGTCGGTTGCATGTGGCGTGCGATTGGTTGGCTGCTGGCTTGTGCATACCACCGCACACGGAACGCCCCACTCTGCAAGTCGCCACACACGGGTGATGCTCCTTGAGTGCTTCCCTGCAAGCAAAATAAAGGAGAGAATCACCCAGAGTGAAGGCAAGATGTTGGGTGAGGTGTTGCAGACGCGTTGAGAGATTGAGAGCAAGCCAGAATGCAAACACAGACAGACCGGGAATGAAGCAGAATTGGAAAAGGGCAGCAGGCAACGCAAAGGCAAGAGCTTAAAGAGGACACGACGGGAAACGTAAGGTAGGAGGAAAGAGCAGGATGGAGGGGGGAGGAGGAGACGGAAGCAGGAAGCAGGAGGGAGCAGGAGGGAGGAGGGAGGGGCTACTAGCAGGGGTTCGGTCGTGCGGGGTCTGACGTACCATAATGGCAGCGATGGCATGGGCGTGGGTTTCGAGGACTGGCGTTGACTGATGTTGACTGCCATGCTGCTGCAGCCAGCGCTGTGCGGCTCTGCCACCTGCACTCTGTTCGCCCTGAGGCCAGAGGGGGACAAGGCACAGGGAGAAGGAGATGCAAAGGAAAAGGATCGGCCTCGGAACTTGAAACGAATGGGAGCAGCAAGAACGCCAAGGTGGCAAGGCAATAGAGCAGAAGCAGTGAAGAGCGAGCACTGAGAAACTTGGAAAAGGAGCACAGCGAAAATAGAGTGGTTGAATCGTGGAGGGGGGGGAACGGGGAAGGCGCATGGCGACAGTGGCCCACGGCAGTACAGCGGCGAGCTGAGCCAGCGAGGGGGGACTGGGGTAGAGAGGGACGCGCGCATGGCATGAATGCACTCCCTCTCCCACTAATCTCTCCCACCGCTCCCACTACACTGCACTCTACATGAGCTCTGCTGCCATAGCACCACGGACCACCACCACCATGCGCCAAAAGACGGACAAGCATGGGGACGGAAGAGATTTGCAAAGAATGAAACACAAGGAGGGGGAGCGAGGGAGGTTGGTTGGGACGGATGGGGAGCGAGCGAGGGCCGGAGAGGAGACTTAGCTACAGGAGAAGCATGGACGCAGAGAGGGAGTCGCCCAAGGCAGGGCAGCAGAAATCCTCCCGGGCGACAGCAGCAAGCAGCAGCATTCCATACGGCTCGTCTCCATCATCCACACACCGTCGGTTGCATGTGGCGTGCGATTGGTTGGCTGCTGACTTGTGCATACCACCGCACACGGAACGCCCCACTCTGCAAGTCGCCACACACTGGTGATGCTCCTTGAGTGCTTCCCTGCAAGCAAAATAAAGGAGAGAACCACCCAGAGTGAAGGCAAGATGTTGGGTGAGGTGTTGCAGACGCGTTGGGAGATTGAGAGCAAGCCAGAATGCAAACACAGACAGACCGGGAATGAAGCAGAATTGGAAAAGGGCAGCAGGCAACGCAAAGGCAAGAGCTTAAAGAGGACACGACGAGAAACGTAAGGTAGGAGGGAAGAGCAGGATGGAGGGGGGAGGAGGAGACGGAAGCAGGAAGCAGGAGGGAGCAGGAGGGAGGAGGGAGGGGCTACTAGCAGGGGTTCGGTCGTGCGGGGTCTGACGTATCATAATGGCAGCGATGGCATGGGCGTGGGTTTCGAGGACTGGCGTTGACTGGCGTTGACTGATGTTGACTGCCATGCTGCTGCAGCCAGCGCTGTGCGGCTCTGCCACCTGCACTCTGTTCGCCCTGAGGCCAGAGGGGGACAAGGCACAGGGAGAAGGAGATGCAAAGGAAAAGGATCGGCCTCGGAACTTGAAACGAATGGGAGCAGCAAGAACGCCAAGGTGGCAAGGCAATAGAGCAGAAGCAGTGAAGAGCGAGCACTGAGAAACTTGAAAAGGGAGCACAGCGAAAATAGAGTGGTTGAATCGTGGTGGGGGGGAACGGGGAAGGCGCATGGCGACAGTGGCCCACGGCAGTACAGCGGCGAGCTGAGCCAGCGAGGGGGGACTGGGGTAGAGAGGGACGCGCGCATGGCATGAATGCACTCCCTCTCCCACTAATCTCTCCCACCGCTCCCACTACACTGCACTCTACATGAGCTCTGCTGCCATAGCACCATGGACCACCACCACCATGCGCCAAAAGATGGACAAGCATGGGGACGGAAGAGATTTGCAAAGAATGTAACACAAGGAGGGGGAGCAAGGGAGGTTGGTTGGGACGGATGGGGAGCGAGCGAGGGCCGGAGAGGAGACTTAGCTACAGGAGAAGCGTGGACGCAGAGAGGGAGTCGCTCAAGGCAGGGCAGCAGAAATCCTCCCGGGCGACAGCAGCAAGCAGCAGCGTCCCATACGGCTCGTCTCCATCATCCACACACCGTCGGTTGCATGTGGCGTGCGATTGGTTGGCTGCTGGCTTGTGCATACCACCGCACACGGAACGCCCCACTCTGCAAGTCGCCACACACGGGTGATGCTCCTTGAGTGCTTCCCTGCAAGCAAAATAAAGGAGAGAATCACCCAGAGTGAAGGCAAGATGTTGGGTGAGGTGTTGCAGACGCGTTGAGAGATTGAGAGCAAGCCAGAATGCAAACACAGACAGACCGGGAATGAAGCAGAATTGGAAAAGGGCAGCAGGCAACGCAAAGGCAAGAGCTTAAAGAGGACACGACGGGAAACGTAAGGTAGGAGGAAAGAGCAGGATGGAGGGGGGAGGAGGAGACGGAAGCAGGAAGCAGGAGGGAGCAGAAGGGAGGAGGGAGGGGCTACTAGCAGGGGTTCGGTCGTGCGGGGTCTGACGTACCATAATGGCAGCGATGGCATGGGCGTGGGTTTCGAGGACTGGCGTTGACTGATGTTGACTGCCATGCTGCTGCAGCCAGCGCTGTGCGGCTCTGCCACCTGCACTCTGTTCGCCCTGAGGCCAGAGGGGGACAAGGCACAGGGAGAAGGAGATGCAAAGGAAAAGGATCGGCCTCGGAACTTGAAACGAATGGGAGCAGCAAGAACGCCAAGGTGGCAAGGCAATAGAGCAGAAGCAGTGAAGAGCGAGCACTGAGAAACTTGAAAAAGGAGCACAGCGAAAATAGAGTGGTTGAATCGTGGAGGGGGGGGAACTGGGAAGGCGCATGGCGACAGTGGCCCACGGCAGTACAGCGGCGAGCTGAGCCAGCGAGGGGGGACTGGGGTAGAGAGGGACGCGCGCATGGCATGAATGCACTCCCTCTCCACTAATCTCTCCCACCGCTCCCACTACACTGCACTCTGCATGAGCTCTGCTGCCATAGCACCATGGACCACCACCACCATGCGCCAGAAGATGGATGCATCGTGAAATTTTTCCAGAGCGAAAGCGACAGATGGGGATAGCGAAGGAGAAAAGAAGGGAGGACGGGGTGCGGAGGGGAGACTTAGCTACAGGAGAAGCGTGGACGCAGAGAGTGAGTCGCCCAAGACAGCAGAAATCCTTGAGGGCGACAGCAGTAAGCAGCAGCGTCCCATGCAGATCGTCGCCACCAGACCAGATGCACGTGGCGTGTGATTGGTTGGCTGCTATCTTGTGCACACATCGCACACAGAACGCCCCACTGTGTAAGTCGCACACAGAGCGGGTGCACTCCCCCTGTTGTGAGGGCGGGGCGCCGCTGCTCTGGGGGGTTGTGAGGGCGAGAAGACAAGGAGAAGACATAAGGACAAGGAAAAAAGGACGAGGAAAAGAAGGAAATGAATAGGGGACGAGGCGAGAAGAGAAAGACAAAGGCAACAGCACGAAAATGACAAGTCAACCAGGGAAAATGACAAGAGGGTGGGAAGAAAATCACTTCCTGGAACCTCCACTCACACTGAACACCTCACAGAGGGAAAATCACAGTGAGTGCAGTACGAAGAGCAATCAGGCCGTGTAGCAGATAGAGCAGCCAGCAGCAACAGACAGAAGCGAAAGAGAGTGCAGATGCAGTGAAATGGAGGAGTGAAAGAGAGAACGGGTGGAATCACATGAAAGGAGAGTGCGGGTGCAGTTAAAGGGATGCATTCCGTACCATAACGGCAGCGATGGCCGCGTTGTCGAGGACTGGAATTGACTGGCGTTGACTGATGCCGACTGCCGTGCTGCTGCAGGCAGCGCTGTGCTGCTGTGCTGCCTGCACCCACTCGCCCTGAGGATGGATGGGGGAGAAGGCACGGCAAGGGCAGAGCGCAGAGGGCAGGCAATGAACTCGGAATGAGTGCAGCAGAAAGTGCAGCAAGGAATGGAGTAGCATTGGAGGCAAAAGCTCAGATGCGGGAAAGAAAGCAGGTAAAAGTAGGCAATATAGCAGAAGCAGTGGTGGAGAGCAAGAGTGAGAAACTCGAAACTTGAGTGGTGGGAGTGGGGAGGAGGGGGGACGGGTAGGCGCATGGCGACGGTGGCCCACAGCACAACAGCAGCAAGCTGAGCCAGCGAGGGGGGACTGGGGTAGAGAGGGACGCGCGCATGGCATGAATGCACTCCCTCTCCCTCTAAACTCTCCCACCACTCCCACTACACTGCACTCTGCATGAGCTCTGCTGCCATAGCACCATGGACCACCACCACCATGCGCCAGAAGATGGATGCATCGTGAAATTTGTCCAGAGCGAAAGCGACAGATGGGGATAGCGAAGGAGAAAAGAAGGGAGGACGGGGTGCGGAGGGGAGACTTAGCTACAGGAGAAGCGTGGACGCAGAGAGTGAGTCGCCCAAGACAGCAGAAATCCTTGAGGGCGACAGCAGTAAGCAGCAGCGTCCCACGCAGATCGTCGCCACCAGACCAGATGCACGTGGCGTGCTATTGGTTGGCTGCTATCTTGTGCACACATCGTACACAGAACGCCCCACTGTGTAAGTCGCACACAGAGCGGGTGCACTCCCCCTGTTGTGAGGGTGGGGCGCCGCTGCTCTGGGGCGTTGTGAGGGCGAGAAGACAAGGAGAAGGCATAAGGACAAGGTAAAAGGACGAGGAAAAGAAGGAAATGACTAAGGGACGAGGCGAGAAGGGAAGGACAAAGGCAACAGCACGAAAATGACAAGTCAACCAGGGAAAATGACAAGAGGGTGGGAAGAAAATCACTTCCTGGAACCTCCACTCACACTGAACACCTCACAGAGGGAAAATCACAGTGAGTGCAGTACGAAGAGCAATCAGGCCGAGTAGCAGATAGAGCAGCCAGAAGCAACAGACAGAAGCGAAAGAGAGAGCAGATGCAGTGAAGTGGAGGAGTGGACGAGAGAAGGGGTGGAATCACATGAAAGGAGAGTGCGGGTACAGTGAAAGGGATGCATTCCGTACCATAACGGCAGCGATGGCAGCGTTGTCAAGGACTGGAATTGACTGGCGTTGACTGATGCCGTCTGCCGTGCTGCTGCAGGCAGCGCTGTGCTGCTGTGCTGCCTGCACCCACTTGCCCTGAGGATGGATGGGGGAGAAGGCACGGCAAGGGCGGAGGGCAGAGGGCAGGCAATGAACTCGGAATGAGTGCAGCAGAAAGTGCAGCAAGGAATGGAGTAGCATTGGAGGCAAAAGCTCAGATGCGGGAAAGAAAGCAGGTAAAAGTGGCCAATAGAGCAGAAGCAGTGGTGGAGAGCAAGAGTGAGAAACTCGAAACTTGAGTGGTGGGAGTGGGGAGGAGGGGGGACGGGTAGGCGCATGGCGACGGTGGCCCACAGCACAACAGCAGCAAGCTGAGCCAGCGAGGGCGGACTGGGGTAGAGAGGGACGCGCGCATGGCATGAATACACTCCCTCTCCCACTAATCTCTCCCACCACTCCCACTACACTGCACTCTACATGAGCTCTGCTGCCATAGCACCATGGACCACCACCACCATGCGCCAAAAGACGGACAAGCATGGGGACGGAAGAGATTTGCAAAGAATGAAACACAAGGAGGGGGAGCGAGGGAGGTTGGTTGGGACGGATGGGGAGCGAGCGAGGGCCGGAGAGGAGACTTAGCTACAGGAGAAGCGTGGACGCAGAGAGGGAGTCGCCCAAGGCAGGGCAGCAGAAATCCTCCCGGGCGACAGCAGCAAGCAGCAGCGTCCCATACGGCTCGTCTCCATCATCCACACACCGTCGGTTGCATGTGGCGTGCGATTGGTTGGCTGCTGGCTTGTGCATACCACCGCACACGGAACGCCCCACTCTGCAAGTCGCCACACACTGGTGATGCTCCTTGAGTGCTTCCCTGCAAGCAAAATAAAGGAGAGAATCACCCAGAGTGAAGGCAAGATGTTGCGTGTGGTGTTGCAGACGCGTTGAGAGATTGAGAGCAAGCCAGAATGCAAACACAGACAGACCGGGAATGAAGCAGAATTGGAAAAGGGCAGCAGGCAACGCAAAGGCAAGAGCTTAAAGAGGACACGACGAGAAACGTAAGGTAGGAGGAAAGAGCAGGATGGAGGGGGGAGGAGGAGACGGAAGCAGGAAGCAGGAGGGAGCAGGAGGGAGGAGGGAGGAGCTACTAGCAGGGGTTCCGTCGTGCGGGGTCTGACATACCATAATGGCAGCGATGGCATGGGCGTGGGTTTCGAGGACTGGCGTTGACTGATGTTGACTGCCATGCTGCTGCAGCCAGCGCTGTGTGGCTCTGCCACCTGCACTCTGTTCGCCCTGAGGCCAGAGGGGGACAAGGCACAGGGAGAAGGAGATGCAAAGGAAAAGGATCGGCCTCGGAACTTGAAACGAATGGGAGCAGCAAGAACGCCAAGGTGGCAAGGCAATAGAGCAGAAGCAGTGAAGAGCGAGCACTGAGAAACTTGAAAAAGGAGCACAGCGAAAATAGAGTGGTTGAATCGTGGAGGGGGGGGAACGGGGAAGGCGCATGGCGACAGTGGCCCACGGCAGTACAGCGGCGAGCTGAGCCAGCGAGGGGGGACTGGGGTAGAGAGGGACGCGTGGATGGCATGAATGCACTCCCTCTCCCACTAATCTCTCCCACCACTCCCACTACACTGCACTCTACATGAGCTCTGCTGCCATAGCACCACGGACCACCACCACCATGCGCCAAAAGACGGACAAGCATGGGGACGGAAGATTTGCACAGAATGAAACACAAGGAGGGGGAGCGAGGGACGTTGGTTGGGACGGATGGGGAGCGAGCGAGGGCCGGAGAGGAGACTTAGCTACAGGAGAAGCGTGGACGCAGAGAGGGAGTCGCCCAAGGCAGGGCAGCAGAACTCCTCCCGGGCGACAGCAGCAAGCAGCAGCGCCCCATACGGCTCGTCTCCATCATCCACACACCGTCGGTTGCATGTGGCGTGCGATTGGTTGGCTGCTGGCTTGTGCATACCACCGCACACGGAACGCCCCACTCTGCAAGTCGCCACACACTGGTGATGCTCCTTGAGTGCTTCCCTGCAAGCAAAATAAAGGGGAGAATCACCCAGAGTGAAGGCAAGGTGTTGCGTGAGGTGCTGCAGACGCATTGAGAGATTGAGAGCAAGCCAGAATGCAAACACAGACAGACCGGGAATGAAGCAGAATTGGAAAAGGGCAGCAGGCAACGCAAAGGCAAGCGAGCTTAAAGAGGACACGACGAGAAACGTAAGGTAGGAGGAAAGAGCGGGATGGAGGGGGGAGGAGGAGACGGAAGCAGGAAGCAGAAGGGAGCAGGAGGGAGGAGGGAGGAGGGAGGTGCTACTAGCAGGGGTTCGGCCATGCGGGTTCGGTCGTGCGGGGTCTGACGTACCATAATGGCAGCGATGGCATGGGCGTGGGTTTCAAGGACTGGCGTTGACTGGCGTTGACTGATGTTGACTGATGTTGACTACCATGCTGCTGCAGCCAGCGCTGTGCGGCTCTGCCACCTGCACTCTGTTCGCCCTGAGGCCAGAGGGGGACAAGGCACAGGGAGAAGTAGATGCAAAGGAAAAGGATCGGCCTCGGAACTTGAAACGAATGGGAGCAGCAAGAACGCCAAGGTGGCAAGGCAATAGAGCAGAAGCAGTGAAGAGCGAGCACTGAGAAACTTGAAAAAGGAGCACAGCGAAAATAGAGTGGTTGAATCGTGGAGAGGGGGGAACGGGGAAGGCGCATGGCGACAGTGGCCCACGGCAGCACAGCGGCGAGCTGAGCCAGCGAGGGGGGACTGGGGTAGAGAGGGACGCGTGGATGGCATGAATGCACTCCCTCTCCACTAATCTCTCCCACCACTCCCACTACACTGCACTCTACATGAGCTCTGCTGCCATAGCACCATGGACCACCTCCACCATGCGCCAAGCAAGTCATGGCATGTGATGGGAGATGAGGAGAGGTGAAGTTTGGCAGCAGTGAAAGAGACGGAATAAGACAGCAAGGGAGGAGGTGAGGTGAAGAGAGGGGGGCAAAGAGGAGACTTAGCTACAGGAGAAGTGTTGAAGCTGCTTCTGGGACGTGATATGGTCATCGGCACATCAGCGCATCCGATTTGTCACCAGCATCCGCACAGAGTCGCGCTGTTGGTCGCCGTCATCCGAACACGGTCGCACTCGGTAAATCGCCATCATCCGCACACCGTCGCACGGGGACCGTCGCACGCGGCTCGTCCCCAGCATCCGCACAACGTCGCACGCGGTTCGTCGCATGCCGTTCGTCGCACATCGCCGCATGCGGCATGCCCCCAGCATACGCACAACGTTGCATGAGGAACGTCGCACGCGGTAAATAGCCATCATCCGCACACCGTCGCACGTAGTAAATCGCCAGCATCCGCACACCGTCGCACGGGAAACGTCGCACGCGGTTCGTCCCCAGCATCCGCACAACGTCGCACGCGGTACATCGTATGCCGTTCGTCGCACATCGACGCAGTCGCCAGCATCTGCACGCCGCACGCGAAAACGTCGCACGCGGTTGGCAGCCGTCGTCCGCACACAGTCGCACTCGCCATCATTCGCACACCGTCGCACAGGGAACGTCGCATGCAGTTCGTCGCCGTCTTCCGCACACTGTTGCACGGGAAACGTCGTACAACGTCGCACGCGGTACGTCGCATGCCGTTGGTCGCACATCGTCGCGTGCGCCATGTCGCCAGCATCCGCACAACGCCGCACGCGGAAAGTCGCATGCGGAAAGTCGCACGCGTTACGGCACCATTTTCCGCATAACGTCGCACGCGGTAAGTCGCCGTCTTCCGCAGACGGTCGCACGCGGTAAGTCGCCATTGTCCACACACCGTCGCACAGGGAACGTCGCACGCGATTCGTCGCCATCTTCCGCACATCGTCGCATGCGGTATGCCGCCAGCATCCACACAACGTCGCACGCGGAACGTCGCACGCAGTTGGTCGCGCTTTCCGCACGCGGTAAGTCGACATCATCAGGACATCGCCGCATGCAGAACGTCGCAAGCGGAACGTCGCACGCGAAACGTCGTACGCGGTTGGTCGCCATCACCCGCATGGTTGCTCGTGGTTCGAGAGCCGCTCGCCGATTTCCGCGCACGTTACTAGTCGCTCACTGTTCGTCAATAGCCGTTCGCCATTCGCTGCTCAATGCTCGCCATTCGCCAGTCGCCGATCGCCGCTATCCGCTCTTCTTTCGCCGCTCACGTCAGGTCAACACCGACGACGGGCCTCGCACCCCTTACTCGGCGACGACGGTCCCCGTACGGGACGCCGGATGCCGGTCGCCTTGATACGTGAACTTCCACAGGCCAAACCATCCTCGAAGAACGCCGATAGATATGGAGCTCGGCGAATCCGTGTATGGAGTTCCAACGGGTTTTATTGCAAAAAGTCGAGTTCCGCCAAGAAGACCGACATCAGTCATCGCAAACACCTGCTTCCGTCGTCCTGCTTCAATCGTCCGAGTGCTTTTCTTATCGCTGATGATGACACTCGTAGACCACCACCGAGCTATTCTGACGTGAAAACTGTCGATGCTGTAAGCAATTGCTGTTAGAAGATTCCGTGCTACTGATGCTACCTGAAGATGCTAGAAACCGCTCGTATGTCATTCCTGACACAGCTTAACGTCCTGACACAGCTTACTAAGGTAGTTAACTGGGATCGCCGACGGTGCTGCTTCACGTATCATGATGCATGATTCAGGTGGCCTGGACTTCACGTTCAGCTATCGGCGACTCGTAGCAGCCATCGGCCGAGTAGTTGGATGCTATTCCGGGACGAAGCTCAAACGTAAGAAGAGACATACGCTCTAACTAAAGCGTTCGGAACCTTATCAGGAGCAGGTAATCAGGGATCATGTTGCTGAGCTAAGAATTACGGTGACCTTTCAGCCTATCATAATCTAGACGCTGTAACACTACGGAAGTAGCATTCGCGGTAACTAAAACGTCGGAACTTCCTTAGCGGCTATAAGCTAACATTCAGCCTATCGAAAGCTAGATGCTGACACGCCTTACTCCCATGCGACAGAACTTATCGACTGTCATAGCTAAGCCTGACAATACATACAGAGATATGCTGTTACTGTCATAGCTAAGACTAACAATATGCGCTTCGTAACAAACGTAGTCTGTAATTAGCTACATCTTTTAGGAATGTCGACAGCAGCCATGGAAAGCTGAGGAAGCCATGGATGCAAGGATGTGCTAACGCTGACTGGAATTTGGCTGAGGTGACTGGAATGGCCTTGGGAATGTCCCCGTTGACCTGGTCTCGAGAAGGCTGCATGAAGCTAGGAGTCGCCAAAACAGAGGCTTCCGCTGGTCTCCGCCCGCCGCTCAGGACAGCGCAAACCATTCGTTAGCGAATGACAAGAGAGATTCAGACAACTTTCGCCACGAAAACGGAGTCCATCTCAGCCGGACGAAGCGCAGTTTTGCCGCGCGGGAGACTTCAACAGCAGGCGCTCTGAAAAAATATTCGGCCCAAATATAAGTTAGGTCATCACCGCATGTTTCTTATCTATCATCAGTGACCACTTGCAATGTGTAGAGACCAATTGTATCGTATCGAGACCAGCAGTAAGTGGTGAGATTGTTCATTTGCAGCGTTGTTGTGACAATACAGGGTTGCAGGACCAGCACGAATCGCGAACGCCCCACAAGATCACCCTCGACGACAATTTCATTGCTTGTTTGGCGGATTCATCGAGCCGCCTTCACGAGAAACAACATTTTGAGAAGAGTGTAAGTCTCAGAAATCACCCTTTATTATGAAAAGTTTGCAAAGAACAACGCTTAGGTGTGTCTCGTTGCATACTTGTGCTCTGCTTTGAGAATGCTGACGCTCCTACCCAGATGCTCATGATGGATTCCCGCTGTGTGTGTTCCATATTGGGAGTTTAAAAGATCAATTATGAGAACCTACACATAGAAAGGGGGTTCGTGTTGGCAAATTTCTCACCCAAAGATGCAGCCTGATGACTTCGGGGCTCATCCGCAACCGCCATTCCCCAGGGTCTAATAAATGGAGAGCTTCTTTCAGTCCGAACAGACCAAACCGCATTCCGTGAGCTGTGTATTCTCACGACTTTCAACCGAGGTGAGGTCCTTCTTGACCCGTTTAGCATCATCGTGCTCCTGCTATCACCGTGTCCCATGTTGTTTCACCCGAAAGTCCGTTGACGATCGTCCAGTCTGATTTTGCTGAACTGCTTCGAAGCCTTATACACATAGATGCCATCACACTTCCCCAATCGCATTGCTATCACCGCCGCAGGTCATTAGCCAGAAGGAGAATTTCAGCTTATTAAGTCGCCAACAGCTATGGCTTTCCGTGAGATACGCTTTCGCCTTTACTCAGCGCGGGGAGTCAAGCGACCAGCGCCGCACATAGCTATCCATCCCGTAGCTGTGGTGTCACTTCCGGGGTTTGATCCCACGACTTATCAGAGCAGGCGCATGGACGAGCCGTGCGATGACCCCAAGTGGGACGAAACGTTCATCTTTCAGATTCGCGCCGACTGTGTTCGCACTGCTGCTGCGGTAAGCGCTCTTTCTATCTCAACTGCACTTGTGTGTGTTATGAATGCAACATTTCCTCTCACACGTGGTTTTACTAATACTCAACGTTTTGATTGCATGACCCATCTGCTGTGTGTTCCAAGCAGATTGTAATCCAGGTATTTAGCGACAGCGACCTCTCTTTTTACTGTGGCGCCGCAGTCGTCCGGCTATCCGTAGCCCAAGCGGAGAAGCACCGCATTCCGCTCGTCGACCAATCAGGTGTCAGAAACGGTTACGTCAAGCTATCAATCGCCATAAGTCAACACATTATTACCGAGCCTGAAACGGCCGGCTCATTCGACGGCGCCCACGCGGGATTCGTCGGTGCACATGCCGGAATGATTGCTGGGCCGGGTGTCCTTGTCCCACCTCCTCTGCACGCCGCCACCGGTACTGGCGCCTACATGCCCGCGGTGGGGCCTTATGGCGCGCCCCTTGCACATCCTGCTCCTTTCGCGGGGCTCTCACCGCCGCTGGGCTACATGGGCGTGCCTCCGCCTGTGGCGGAGGAAGCGGGGGAAGGATGGGATGAAGAGAATACTGAGGCGGAAGAGATGGCGGAAGAGCGTCCCCCGACTCTGAAGAGCGTTGGGCGGAGCAAGAGCTGGGGGCAAGGGCTGTTCGACGGGATCATGCGCCTGGTGCGGAGCAAGTCCGGCCGGTTCGAAAGAGAGGAGAAAGTGAAGGAGAATGGGCAGGGTGATGAGGCAGGACAGGAGCAGTATGAGAGCAAGGAGTGGCACGGGGAAACGGAGAATGTGGAAGGGGGGAAGAAAGACAGGAGGCTTAGGAGAGGAAGGAGCATTGGGAACTGGCTCGGACTGGGAGGAGACCATGAGGAGACGTCATTTGATGTGGAGGGGACGGGTGTTAAAATGGCAGGGAACGGTGACCTGGCTCATAATGGCTATGGGATGGGCTGGGGTATGGGCTTTGCTAGCGCCAATGATATGGATAGGGTGACAGGAGCAGCACCAGGTGCCGGCATCAAAGCCATCGGTTAAAAAATGGATTTTGTGACACTATTTTGTAGGCTGCTCTAATTTTTTGGTTCACTTGTATTCATAGTTTTGAGCCAGTTGTATTAGCAATACGTTTTGTGTTTCATTGTTTTTGTTGTAAGAGGGCCAGCTTATGTCCACACTGTTACCTATACCTTGCGTTGTATCGCATCGAGATGTCTCCCGCCACTCTGTCGGTGGTCATCAATTTCCACCAATGATCTTCAGCCCTTCTGACGGCGCTTTGAGCTGACAATCCTTTGAATTTCAGGCAGATCCTGACGGGCAGCTATTTCTCCCGCCAATACACACCTCTTCACATTACACCTGCCACACGTTTGCACTTCCAGAATTGTGGCGGTTGCAGCTGGAAAACATGCCCAGAAATGCTGGTTCCCCTTCATAGACTGACGGATTGGGGACGTGAAGGGCAAAAAAAACGTCAACAACAACCCCTCAAGCATTCGAGTCGCGACTCAAACAGTTTCAACCGAGTCGCTTCCGCAGACCTGTCTTGAATACTGCCGCCCCCCTGACCAATTAGGGACAAGAAAAAATTGCGGCAGTCAGCGAAAAAATGTTGAATAAACAATTGCGGGCCAGACATCATTGGAAGAAAGCCCAAAAACTACCCTTCCCTCTTCTGCCGCTTGCCTGATTGTCAGTTTTGATGGGCTGCCCCTGCCCGATACAGAGCAGTTGGTTCGTTGTTGGGCTGCTCCTGGCTTGTACTGTACTCTCTTCCTCCCATCAAACCCCCCCCCAAACTAGTCATTCCAAAACCAGCATCCTCCTGCCATCCATACATCCCTCAACGGAATGGCAGCCCGCCGTCGCCACCGTTGTGCACCATGCGCCGTCACTATTACTTCGGGAACTTTTGAGTTAGCGGGCGCCATTCGCGCGAGCGCGTCATGCTGCTTAGAGTCTTGCGGGCGGAACCGATCAGCAAGCAGCCTGTACGAACGGTAGATGGCAGCAGACTTTATGCGCCAACCGGAGCAGGCGCCACGTCCTTATGGCAATCAGCTATCGTTTAAAACCGGAGTCTCAAGTATCCCGAAGTTGCCTCATCCTTCCTACTTTTGGTTGGGTCACAAAGTCCAACCAAGCTTCCTACCTTTGGTTTTGTCACTAAGTCCAACCAACCTTCCTACCTTTGAAACCTGTGGACCCTGGGTTTTAAGCTTTACACCTTATTAGTGGCGTTCTCCCTCCGATCCGCGCTGCGGTGTTAGCTCGAATTTTTGTCAGCGGGTGCTTTTGAAGTTGATTCGATACCTCCTTCACAACTCGTGACGCCAGACGTGCGCATTCCCCATTTCTAGCCCCGCAACCGATAGTCCAGCACCGTCCACTTAACACCGTCATGGCGCATCGACGCTGCTCCGCACTCCTGCCGCGGAGGAGCACCAAGGGTCGGCGGGGCGACCTCCGCCCCGCGTCCTCCGCGCACCTGCCGCTGCTCTGCGCGTGCCTATTCTTGCTGCTACTACAGAAACCACTGCGCGCCGATGCCGCCGTCACCGACGTGTACAAGCCCTTCTGCGACAGCAGCAGCTACGTGGATCCTCCACCCAGCGGTGAGACCGCAGCAGCTTCCTTTCAAACCGCCTTTCAATCCGCGTTTCAATCCGCGCTACACTTCGCCTTTCATTCCGCCTTTCGTAAGGGACGCGCCAGATTCGGAGGGTACTGTTTGGCCTTACCAATGGCCCATCCGCTCCGCTCCCCCCTCCCAACTAAGTTGAACCCGCCTATCTTCCAATCCGCCTCCCCTAGTACAGCCCATTCCCCGCTCCGAATACAGCCCTCATGTTCCCCCATGTTGAAACACCAGCATTCTCCACCCATCATCCTCCCGCTTCCCCCTGACAACCCATTCCCCCCGCGCCGTCCCCGGGACCCGCCCGCATGTTCCGCCGGATTTCCCCGCGGCAGGGTGGAAGAAGTGGAGCGACCCGGCGACGTGGCCGGCGGGGAAGGTGCCGGGCGTGGGCATGAGCATGGGCGTGAACGCCACCGTGCCGTGCGGCGTGGGTGTGCTGCTGGACACCAACGTCACGCTCTACCTCCTCGAGATCAACGGCTGGCTCAAGTGCGTACTTTGATGCACCCATGCGCTTATGCGCCCATGCACCCATGCGCCCTTACGCCACGGTGCCGTGCTGCGTGGGTGTGCTTCTGGACACCAACGTCACGCTCTACCTCCTCGAGATCAACGGCTGGCTCAAGTGCGTAGTATGCAGCCACCCACCCGCTTTCCACCTCCATGCGGTTCTTGGCATGAATGCCGCTACTATTGAAAAGGATGTAGGCCTCCGCCGCCCGCCTGTCCGATATACTGACACGACCGGCTGACTCTTACGCACGCCGCGCCATTTTCTAGCATCAGCGTTGGTTTCTTTTCTACCCAGAGCTAGCTCCTCTTCCCCGTCCGCTTCGCTGCGCGTCCGTAAACCTGCTCAGCCGATATTCCCCCTCCCCATTCGCCGCGTCCCCCCGTCCCTCTCCGTTCCCCGCGTCCCCCGCGTCCCCGCACTGCGCAGGGTGGAAGCGCTTGGTCCGCTGCAGGTAATGGCGGCGTTCATTTTGAATCAAGGCCGCGTCACCGTCGGCACCGCCGCGGCGCCGTACCGCGGCTGGCTAACAGTCAACCTAACCGGCGCCGCCAACGAGCTCACCATCACGCGGCCCCCCGCCGCGCCGTCCCAGCCGCGCTCCGTCGGCGTGCGAGTGTTCGCCACCGTCGGCGGGCGGCTCGAGCTCAACGGCATGTACGGCAACGCGCCCTCGTGGACGACGCTCGCCGCGACTGCCGGCGCGGGCGCGACGAGCATTCGGGTGAAGGGCGACGTGACGGCGTGGCCGGTGGGCGGGGTGATTGCCATCGCGTCGACGGATTTCGACCGTTACCAGGCGGAGAACTTCACGATTACGTCTGTGGCTGCTGGTGGGTGCATGGGAGGCCGATAGTGAATCTCACGTTTACGCGTCAATTGCGTCCGTTGCCTTGGGCGAGTGGGAGAGTGAGCGAGAGAGTGAGCGAGAGAGTGAGTGAGAGAGTGAGTGAGCAAGTGCGCAAGGTAGTGAGTGAGCGACTGAGTGAGCAAGAGAGTGAGCGACTGAGTGAGCAAGAGAGTGAGCGACAAAGCCGCGAAAGCTCAAGAGATGCTTTGTTTTCAGATGACCACATGAGCGGCTCACTCACAGTCTTTCCTTCCTTTCTCCACCTCCCACTCACAGCCCTGCTCAATGCCACCAATGCCTTCCTCCTTCACACCCCCCTCTCCCCACCCCCTTCCCCACCCGGCCCCCCTTCTTCCTCGCTTACTACTCCTCGCGGCGCCTCTTTCCCCAAATCCCGCACCAAACCTGCAGGTCCGGGCAACACGACGGTGCTGGGGCTGGGGGGCGCGCTGGCGTGGATGCACTGGGGGGAGGCGGTGACATCCGGCGCGGCGGCGGGGGCGGGCGCGACGGTGGACGAGGCGGCGGAGGTGGCGCTGCTGTCGCGCGCGATCGTGATTCAGGGCCACCAGAACCCCGAGGACCCGCTGATCGGCGGGCATTTCATGGTGATGCAGACGGCGGAGCGGCAACTCATCAAAGGCGTCGAGCTCGTCAACATGGGCCAGCAGGGCAGCCTCGGCCGCTACCCCGTTCACTTTCACCTCTGCCAGGATGTCACGGGCTCGGTGGTTAGCAGCTGCAGTGTGCATGAGAGTAATCAGCGGTGCTACGTGGTGCACGGCACGTGGAATCTGCGGCTGGAGTGGAATCTGGGGGTTAATACCAAGGGGCATTGTTTCCTGCTGGAGGATGCGATTGAGTTTGGCAACACGTTCCTCAACAACCTTGGCTTCCTGCAGGTCTGCTTGTGCTTGTGCTTGTGCTTGTGCTTGTGCTTGTGCTTGTGCTTGTGCTCCTGTGTCGGCTCGTGTACGCTCCTGTGTGTGTGCTCTCTGTGCTCTCTTTCCCACCCACTCCCCACTCTTCCCCCCTCTCTCCCCCTCCTCCTGGCACCCCCAACCAGGAGCCAGTGAAGCGTCTGCTGCAGCCCACGGACGCCGTTCCAGCCACACAGAGCGACGACGCGCCGTCCACGTTCTGGATCACCAACCCCAACAACACCTTCATTGGGAATGTCGCCGCCGGCTCGTTCGACTCGGGGTGAGTCGTGTTTTGAGTCAACTCAGAACACGTCCACGTTCTGGATCACCAACCCCAACAACACGACGTTCATTGGGAATGTTGCTGCAGGATCGTTCGACTCTGTGACTCTGCAGGGTGCGCCTGCCATCTGCTGCTCTCCTCTGTAATTCTGCAGGGCGTTTGAATAGTGATAGAGCAACCCTGTTTCTCTGGACTGTCATGTGCTGTCTGTGCTCCTCATGTGGTCCCCATGGCCCCCCTCCTTCTCCCCCTCCCTCGCCCTGCTCCCTCAACACGCCAGCTTCTCAAATCAGTTACCCTGCAATATTTTCAGCGCCTCAAAAATCTACTTTCTCGGCCCGTTTCCTCCCGCGACCACCAGCTTCTGGTTCCAGCTCCCGGGGCGGGTGGAGGGGCCGTCCGCGCTCTTCCCCAACGCGGCAGGGGTGACGCCGTTCCTGATCCCCCTGGGCCCGTTCGTGGGCAACGCGGCACACTCCAACGGCCGAGCAGGGCTGCGCACGTACCCCTCGGGGTACCGCCCGCGCCTCAACGGGGGGGTCTCCAACGTGCAGGACAAGTCCGGGATCAACGCGGTGAGGCTCTTCTCCGCTCGGTGCCGTGCGGTGCTGTGAGGTGCTTGCCTGGAGTTTTTCTGTGTCTTTGGGGTTGTCTGTGTCTCTGCTGAAGCGTGTCGGCCTACCTATGTCTCATCCTTGTTCTGCTGTAGCTGTTGTGACTCGCTTTCTCATGTTCCGGGCTCGTGTTCTTTCGACTCCTCTCCTCTCCTCTCCTCTCCTCTCCTCTCCTCTCCTCTCCTCTCCTCTCCTCTCCTCTCCTCTCCTCTCCTCTCCTCTCCTCTCCTCTTCTCTCCTCTCCCAACAGCCGCAAGTGAACATCACAATGACCAGCTTTCGGGCGTACAAGAACCAGTTCACAGGGTGAGTGAATGGGTAGAGGGAGGCCCCGAACGGCAGGGGATGGACGGGAGTAGAGTAAGTAAGTAATGACGATAAAGAGCACCGCTTTCCTTCTGCAACTCCTGTTCTTCTGTGTGGGTGGCAATGCTGCACAAGGCCGATTCAATGACTCCTCCTTGACTCACCACCATCCTCCTGCCTTTTGCATGAGCTCGAAATGTACCCATCCCACCCCATCCCATCCCATCTTCCTCCCCTCCCCTCCATCCTCTTCATCCTCCCAGCATGTTCATCCACAATTCGGACGGCGTGCACATAAGGGGAGCGCGGGTGGCGGACAATGCTGTGGTGGGCATCGAACTTAACCGCGACCAGGCCGTTGTGGTGAGTATGCTATGCGCCTTGCCTCTCCACTTCGCCTCTCCAGAGTGGTTCACCTTGCCGCACAGATTTTGCCTCTCCACGTTGCTGCAAGCTCCACGTGGCTTACCCTGCAGCACCATCCCATGCACTCACTCTCCCTCTCCATCGTTTCCTCTCCTCCCCACCCCTCTCTCCCTCTCGTTCTCCTCTCGTTCCGTCTCCCTTCAGATAGCAGACTCGGTGTTCATAGGCGAGTCGGCCAACATAGGCAACCCCACCATGTGCGACAACCCCAGCAACACCCTTCTGTTCTCTCTTCCTTCTCACCACCGTTCCCCCTCCCTCTTCCCACCAACCCTTCTCCCTTCAGATAGCGGACTCGGTGTTCATAGGCGAGTCGGCCAACGTAGGCAACCCCACCATGTGCGACAACCCCAGCAACACCTTTGGCGGCTGCAAGGCGCTCGCCTCCGCTGGCGTCTGCGACCTGCCGCTGCCACTCGCCAAGGTAAGGGGACTTGGGTGAGAGAGGCACGTGTGAAGCATGCGAGTGAGCGCAAGGTGGGCACAAGGTGGCCACAAGGACGTGGGCATGCATGAGCTCATTGATTTTGGGATGCACATTATTAAGCGACCCAAACTCCACGCCACACCCATCATTCCCTTCTATTTTCCTCCCCCCCTCTCTCACCTCTCCTCCCTCCTCCCCCCTCCCCTTCCCCCTCCCCCTCCCCCTTATCCCTCTCCCCCCTCACCAGGCGTGCTCCAACAGTCGCACAGTGACTCGTTATGCACCCAATTACGCCATTTGAGGCGTCTCAAAAGCCCTCCATCCGCTTCCCACTCCCTCCTCTTCTCCCTCCATTTCCTGTGTGTCCTTGTCCTCCTCTCCCCTTCTCGCCCCTCACCAGGCGCGGTCCAACAGTCGCACAGTGAGTCGCTACGCGCCCAAGTACGGCATTCTAATCGACCAGGCGGACCCACCGGCCCACGGGTGGAGCATGGGCGTGCCTCACCGCATCGTCAACTGCTCCTTCTCCGGCTACTACCCGCGCTGCCACCCCGCTGCTGCCATCTCCCGTGCGTGCTTGCCGTTTCTTTATTCCAGTGGTTCTTAAGAACTTCTGGTCTCTTCTTAGTTCTCCTTCCTTCTTTTGTTCTTTCGTTTGTCGTTCTCACACCCGCCCACATGTCCAACCCCACAACCCCCCCATTCCGCAATCCAGCCAACGGGCATTCAGCGTACATCTGGCCGGCAACATACACCAGCAGCAGCCTCAACTTCCCTGACGCCGCCTCCCCCGCGCTCTACCTCGTGCCGCGCAACCGCGGGCAGCTGGGCTTTGACGGCGGGTACGGGGACGGCCGTACCCACCCACCTGCCCAGTCAACCCGCCAACCCCCACCGTTTGCTCCTTCTGGTTCCCCTTTCTTCCTTCATTTGCACGCACCCCCCCAACCCCCCCCCCCACCCCTCCAACCCACCAGCCAACGGGCATTCAGCGTACATCTGGCCGGCAACATACACGAGCAGCGCTCTCACCTTCCCTGACGCTGCCTCCCCTGCGCTCTACCTCGTGCCGCGCAACCGCGGGCAGCTGGGCTTTGACGGCGGGTACGGGGACGCGGGGCCGCTGGCGGGCACGTATGTGTGGCGCGACGAGGACGGGTCTGTGGTGGGCGGAAGTGGAGGGTTTGCCGTGGCGAATAACACCGCTCTACTGCCGGCAGGGGATGTGTGTGTTGCGGTAAGTTGTGGGGCTTTGATGGCGGGTATGGGGACGCGGGGCCGCTGGCGGGCACGTACATGTGGCGCGACGAGGACGGGTCCGTGGCGGGAGTGGAGGGTTCGCCGTGGCGAATAACACCGCTCTACTGCCGGCAGGGGATGTGTGCACTGCGGTGAGTGGATTCGGTTTTGGGCATTCTCAGGAGCGAATAACACTGTGGTGGTACGGTACCTACCCAAGAGGGATGTGGCTCCCCAAGAAAAAGGATCTCTTGAAACGGTTCAACTCCTTGCCTGCTTTCAGCCCACTCACACTCACACCTGTTCCCATGCGCAATACTCCTATTTTAAGGTACTCACTCCCCTTTCCACGCTCACACTCCTCCCTCGCCCAACCTCCCCAGAAGCCCGAGTGGAACGGCTATGCATGTCCAGGCACGTGCTACCGCACAGTCTCCATCCAAGGGGGTAGCGCCGACTTCACACTGGTCCCAGCCGGAGGGAGCAGCAGCAGCAGCAGCAGCAGCAGCAGCAGCAGCAGTGGCGGGGGGAGCATATCGAGCAATGGCGCGCAGTTTGCGAACGTGCTGGCGGGGAGAGCGTATGTGGTGACTTCTGGAGGGAGCGGCTCTGGTGCTGCTGCTGCTGCGCCAGCGTCGTACACGGTGTCGTATGCGGATGGGGGGTTTGGGTGCACGCTGCCCGTGGTGCTGCAGTTCCCGCTGCCCCGGGCGGGATACACGTGGCAGCTGTCTCCCTCCGATGACATCTTCTGGCAGTACGTGTTGGCAAGGGGGGTATGCTTGGGTCACTTTTGAGACTTCTCACACGTGGCAGCTGTCTCCGTCCGATGACATCTTCTGGCAGTACGTGTTGGCAAGGGGGGTATGCTTGGGTCACTTTTGAGACTTCTCACACGTGGCAGCTGTCTCCGTCCGATGACACCTTCTGGCAGTACGTGTTGGCAAGGGGGGTATGCTTGGGTCACTTTTGAGACTTCTCACACGTGGCAGCTGTCTCCCTCCGATGACATCTTCTGGCAGTACGTGTTGGCAAGGGGGGTATGCTTGGGTCACTTTTGAGACTTCTCACACGTGGCAGCTGTCTCCCTCCGATGACATCTTCTGGCAGTACGTGTTGGCAAGGGGGGTATGCTTGGGTCACTTTTGAGACTTCTCACACGTGGCAGCTGGCTCCGTCCGATGACATCTTCTGGCAGTACGTGTGCTGCACTGCACATGCAGACTGGGGGTTGAGGCGGGGGGGGGGGTGGGAAGAGGGAGGGGAGTTTTGAGACGCCTCAAAACTCGTGGCAGCTGGCCTGGCTCCATCTGATGAAATCCTCTGGCAGTATGTGTTGGCGAGGAGGGTACGTACATCTGATGATGTGCTTGGTTCACACTTTTGAGACTTCTCTCACACGTGGCAGCTGGCTCTGTCAGATGGTATCCTGACAAAGAGGGGAAGGGAGGGCGGATGGAGACTGGAAGGACGTAGGAAAGAAGGAGAGATAGAGGGATAAAGGGACTCGGGAAGGTTGGGGGGGTTGAGACGAGTGGAGCGCGATGTGAATATGTTTGCCTATCTAGAGGGTTGTATTCTATGCCCTGCCATTCATCCCTTGCAGTTCCTTGCCCCAATCGTTTTCGCACTCGTTCCTTGTTTTGCGATACCCTTCCTTGGTCCCGCCCTCACCCGTTAACCCCATCTCCCTCCTGGCCCATCCCTTTGCCTTGTCCCCTCCATCAGGGCGTGCAGCGGAGTGACTGTACCGTTTGCGACAATAGCCCAGGCGCAGTGGCTGTGTCTGGACGCTGCTCCCGTGCTGCAGGTGTCCCTCGGTGCCAACTCCTCCGCTACTGTTGTTCTCACACAGGTCCCCGGCAAATTCTCCTGCGTGAACATGTGAGCTTGTCGGGTCGGGTGGCCCTGGGTCTTGGTTCCGCTGTGTGTTCTATTCGCCTGTAATGTAACTCACTGCCCTGCTGCCCTGCTGCTCAGCTGCTCAGCTGCCCTGCTTCCATCCTTCCACATGCACCCATCTCTCACTCCCTTCTCCCTATCTCTCCTTCTCCACTTCGCATCTCATTCACGCCCCACCATTTCCCCGCCCCATCCCCACCCCACCCGTACACCACAACCCTCCCTGCGTTCACCCGTACACCAGTCAATGCGGCATAATCCCGCCCTCCGCCAACTGGAGCTACAGCGACGCCATGAAGTACCCGCCTGAGTTCCTCGCGTACGCGCCGCCCGCCAGGTGGAAGGTGGGGCGCGCGCCCTTTGGCTACGGCGGCCAGGGCGAGGTCACCACCGTCGCACACGCTGGCCCGGTATGGGCTCCGGTAGGCCCGTGGCTCTCTCGTTAGTAGGCCCCCGCTAGGGGCTCCGATAGGGTTTTGTTCAATCCGGTAGGCCCATGGCTCGCGCTCTCGCTCTCTCTCTCGCTCCTTCGCTGATAAGACTTTGTTTCTCTTCGGTAGGGCCGCTGCTGTCTCCGTTAGGTGGAGACTTTGCTCCTTCGCCGATAAGACTTTACTAGGAGGTTCGTTGCAAACTTGCAAGGCCTTGCTCCAAAAGTTGAGCTATGTGCTGCGTGTATGGTAGTTCTGTTCGTTGTTCTCTCTCCGGAACACGGGGTGTGACCACTTTCTGCTCGTCAACCTCTCTGCCGCTGTAGCTCTTTTGCTTGAGTAAGCTTAACTACACATCTGCTGCTCTCTGAGAAGTATGACTGAGCATCGCTCAGGCAAGCAGGGTGTGACATTCAACCACTCTGCCACTGTCGACACACCTGAAACGTCCGTTCCTGCATCCATCACCCCCCCTTCCCCTCCTCTCCTCTCAGGGCGCGCTGGCGTGGTATTTCCGCGCGTCCTTCTCGCTCAAGTACGCGGGGTGTTACCGCTCGCTGCTGTTTGGCTACAAGGCGAGTGACGGCATAGTGGTGTATGTCAACGGCGCCGAGGCCTTCCGCTCCAACATGCCCGCTGCTTCCTCCTCCACGCCTGTCACCATCTCCACGCCCGTGAGTGGTCGCTGGGATGGTTGCTGGGTGCCTGAGTGGGCTGTGCGTGGTCCATGGGTAGGTGGTGGGTGCATGTGGTATTACCCACCTGCACCTCCAACATGCCCGCTGCTTCCTCCTCCACTCCTGTCACCATCTCCACGCCCGAGTGGTCGCTGGGATGGTTGCTGGGTGCCTGAGTGGGCTGTGCGTGGTCCATGGGTAGGTGGTGGGTGCATGTGGTATTACCCACCTGCACCTCCAACATGCCCGCTGCTTCCTCCTCCACTCCTGTCACCATCTCCACGCCCGTGAGTGGTCGCTGGGATGGTTGCTGGGTGCCTGAGTGGGCTGTGCGTGGTCCATGGGTAGGTGGTGGGTGCATGTGGTATTACCCACCTGCACCTCCAACATGCCTGCTGCTTCCTCCTCCACGCCTGTCACCATGGGTCACCTTGACTCATGTTCGAAGGGCTGCAGTGGTTGAATGAACGCTTAGCAAAGGAACAACAGTGAAAAATTCAAGTGAAAAAACGCAGATCTGAAAAACCCTTAGCTTCCGAAAAGCCAACCACTGCAGCCCTTCGAACATGAGTCAAGGTGCACCTCCAACATGCCTGCTGCTTCCTCCTCCACGCCTGTCACCATCTCCACGCCCGTGAGTGGTCGGTCGGTCAATAGGTCGATAGGTGGTCGGTGGGTGGGTGCAGTGCAACCACAAGCTTCCCCTTTTGCCTCCCTTCCCCCTCAACAACCCTCCACCCCACCACTGCATTTCCAATTTTCGCCTCCTCACCCACACTGCCCATGCGTTTCGGACAATCACCCACCTTACCCGGTCCCGTGCACTCTACTACCCCAAACAGGCCGTGATAGACGCGAGCCCACGAGCCCCGTGGTCCACAACAATAGTTCCAGTGAGCGACGTGCGGCTCATGTCAGGGCGCAACTCCATCATGGTGGAGCTGCATGCCACTCACTCACATGCGGACCGAATCTGCAGGAGGGTCGATGGTGTGTGGTAGCCTCATCCAGAGGATTTCTAACCCAAGTTCCCCCCTCCCTCCTCTTCCCCGCTCTCCTCCCCTGTGCCCCTACTCCTTCCCACTGCCCACCCTTCCCCATGCACACCGCCACTCCCAAACAGGCCGTGATAGACGCGAGCCCACGAGCGCCGTGGTCCACAACAGTAGTCCCAGTGAGCGACGTGCGGCTCATGTCAGGGCGCAACTCCATCATGGTGGAGCTGCATGCCACTCACTCACATGCGGACCAGATCTGCAGGAGGATTGATAGTGTGTGGTAGCCTCATCCAGAGGATTTCTAACCCAAGTTCCCCCCTCCCTCCTCTTCCCCGCTCTCCTCCCCTGTGCCCCTACTCCTTCCCACTGCCCACCCTTCCCCATGCACACCACCACTCCCAAACAGGCCGTGATAGACGCGAGCCCACGAGCCCCGTGGTCCACAACAATAGTACCAGTGAGCGACGTGCGGCTCATGTCAGGGCGCAACTCCATCATGGTGGAGCTGCATGCCACGCAGGCGTACGCATGGGAGGTGCACCTCAACATGTGGGTTGCTGCTGTCGGCTCCAGCTGCCCCCTCACGCGCTTCTTTGACCAGCGCTCCTCGCTCGCGTTCACTGCTGCCGCTGCTGGTATTGGCGCTGGTGCGTCTGCCGGCAAATGATGGAGAGGAGAGGAGGAGGAACAGCAACAGGTGTTTTGATTGGTTTTGGAGTGACGGCTGCTTCTGGAGAAGGCTTCTGGACTGGACTGAAGCCATCTACAGGTTTGCTGGAGCAATAATTTTGGTTGGTTCAGGGCATACGGTACCGAAGGTAGATGGTCCTTGAGGGGAAAAGTCAAACACTGATGGTGTCTATGTAGCACTGTGCTGTGGCAGCTGAGGCTGCTGTATGAGGGAATGGTTGGGGCTGCTGTGCTGTATTGTTGATGGAATGAACAAGCTGCTACAGCATCATTGGAGTATCATAGTTTAGAACAGCCATAGCAGCAGCTTCGTCAGGAGTATCTTCATTTAGGTACTGAGCAGATGGACTACCAAGGAGAATCAGGTCGTATCCCTGGCTAGTGTCAATCTGCGGTTGGTGTCAGACGCCAAAAGCGCTTGACACGAGGTGGAGCCGCGCCCACACGCGGCTCCAGCCTGGTGTCAATGTTGGGCACATTGGGCGATTTCCCGTGATCACATTGGTCGGTTTAGCTGACACCAGGAGGACTAGTCCTCCCTGTGTTTTCCGAGTTGGTGTCATGACACTAACCACTCTTGACACTTGCCAGGGATACGACCTCAGGCATGCCGTTGCATAGTATGTTCGTCTGTTACTGTAATGTGATCAGCACGAGTCTTTAAAATGCATGACAATGGTAAATGATAATAAGAAAAGATACAGGCAGTGGGGAAGCACCCGATATATCTCCCCATGCGACATCAGCACGTGATGGCATATCTATTTACAGCTACAGCATCCGGCAACAGCTAATGCTACAGCCAGCGCTACAGCCAGAGAGCCACTGCCAAGCTGACATATGACATGTCTAACCGCCAACCGCACTCCCTATCCGCCCCTTGCAGACAAGAACAGGAGACGGGCACAACCAAAGCTAGACAAAAGTAAAAGAAACGAAACCAGAGGAAATATGATAGAGCTGTTAGGGTAAAGCACGAGCCCACAGCCGCTTCATGGAGAAAAAGGCTTAGTAGTTCCAACCAAGGAACGTGGTAGGTAGGTGGATGCTGAGCCGAGATGTTAGCTTGGACTGAACCAGGAGGTACGGGCGGTGGGGTACTGTTACAAGCAGCCAGGAGTGTTAGTGAGAGGAGAGGGCTGAGGCCAGCCAGGAGGCTCAAAGGCGCAGTGACCGAGACAGTTAGTGGCCCCCAGGTAACGAGTTGATCAGCTGCCGCAGGCGAGGCATTCGTCGCGGTTCTCAAGAGAGCAGACCATGGCTGCGAGGTTGACTGAATCTGCCTTGGATGATATCACCAGATCCAGCTTGCTCTTCTCCTCCCGCCCTGCTGCCTGCACCTGCGCCTTGCTCCCCTGATCAGAGGGACAATCGCAGAAGGCAATGAGAGGGATGAGATTGATGAGCAGGGGAAAGCCAGATAAAGGTAGGAGGGAAGGAAATAGCAGTGCGAAAGCAGCAGCAGCAGAGTAAACAGCAGAGCAAGAGGCGGCAGCAGCAGCAGCAGCTGACCTGCACTGCTGAGGCGTCCACAGTGAACTTGATGGCATCCGCTGCGCTGCGCGTGCGCAGGTAGTACATGCCCGTCTTGAGACCCTGCCATGCACACACACACACACGCGCACGCACCCACACGCACACACCACACACAGGTTAGCTCCAGCTACTCAGCCTGAGCCATCTCCACAACAAGAGGCCCTCAAAACCCAAGTGCGGCAGCACAAGCTAAAAGTGCAAATGTACAAGAGCAGCATCAGCAGCGTCAGCAGCAGCGGGAGTAGCAGCATGAGCGGGCATCGCACCTTGGACCAGGCGTAGAAGTGCAGCGAGGTGAGCTTGCCGAAGTTGGGTGTATCCAGGTGGATGTTGAGGCTCTGGCTCTGGTCTATGAACGCGCCCCGAGTCGCAGCCAGGTCCACCACCGCACGCTGCTTGATCTCCCACACCGTCCTGCCAATCACAGCACCACGTGGGAAACAAAGGCTTGCTTACTGGCAGCTGGAGCAGCAGGAAAAGCCAGGAGACCCAAAAACCCAGTCCCCAAGAACTCAGCCAGCTCAACTCCGCCAACTCACTTGTAGATCGGTTTGAGGTGGTTGGGAATGGCGGCGATGCCCTCCACAGAGCCGTTGTGGTAGATGAGCTCGTTCTTGAGCGCGGGCGTCCACAGCCCCATGCCCGTGAGATCGCTCAGCAGGTGCTTGTTCACCACCACGAACTCGCCGCTGCACTCGGGATGCGCGCGAAGGGGAGCAGCACAGCACGGGAGCGCACAGCAGGGCAGGGTAAGAAAGATTAGGGAAGAATTGGTCGCGTTGGGCGCATTTTAAGGCACGTTGGGAGAGGAGTAAGGGACACGAGGTGTCCAATGTGGAAATGCTCAGGCAAGTAAGCAAGCAGGCCCACAATCCAACGAAAGCACAGCGAGCAGGGGCAGCGCCACGCACCTGAGCACGCGGCGGGTGTAGATATTCGACGTGTACGGCTCGAAGCACTCGTTGTTCCCGAGGATCTGGCTCGTGGACGCCGTGGGCATGGGCGCCAGCAGCAGCGAGTTCCGCAGCCCCACGCGCGCAATCCGCGCGCGCAGCGCCACCCAGTCGTGGCGCTCCTGCGTGAGTTCAACGCCGTCCCACATGTCGGGCTGCAGCAGGCCCTTGCTCATGGGGCTGCCGTCGTACGTGAGGTACTTGCCGTGCGCCTCCGCCAGGTCGCACGACGCCTTGAGCGCGTGGAAGTAGATCGTCTCGAATATGTCGCGGTTCAGCGCGTTCGCCTGGGAGGATCGCGGGGGGGAGAGGGGCGGCAACAGAGGAGATGCATGGTGAGATGAGGGGGAACCGCGAGGCGAGCGGGTGAGGGCGGCACAAGAAGTGAACAACTGCAGTATTTGCTCAAGAATTTCCGCTGAACAGTAGTAGTTTGACAAACCACAGCAGAACCAACTTTTTGAAATGCATTTGTAGAAAAGGGAGGTGCTGACCTCGGCGGAGTCGAAGGGCATGCCGAGCAGGATGAACACATCAGCCAGGCCCTGGACGCCGATGCCGATGGGGCGGTGGCGCTCGTTCGACAGGCGCGCCGAGTCGGTGGGGTAGTAGCTGACGTCGATCACCTTGTTCAGGTTGCGCGTGATCACCTCCGTCACCTGCCCCAGCTTCTCAAAGTCGAAGTACCGCTGCGCGTGGTTGCGGCTGCCGATCAGCTTCACGTCCGCCGCCAAGCCCTGCACGAGACGGAACGCGAGCCGGCGGCAGGGAACAACGGCGGGGTTGAGGGCGGTTGGTTAGAACAGCAGAACGATCGGGTTCGGGGAACGCGCAAAGCCCTGAAATTGCGCCAAGGCCTGAAGAACAGCAAATCCGAGGTGATTCCAGCGCCCCACGCGCGCGCGCTCACCTGCTCGCGGACGTAGCGGGGCAGCGCGATGGAGGCGAGGTTGCAGACAGCCGTCTCGTCGGGCGCGCAGTACTCCACGATCTCGCTGCACAGGTTGCTGCACTTGATCGTGCCCAGGTGCTGCTGGTTGCTCTTGCGGTTGCACGAATCCTGCTCGCCATCACGCCGGCACACCGACACGCAGTCCGGAGAAGTAATTAGTAACCCTCAAAATGGAATGAACCACAGATAATGCATCAACTTCAAATTGAACGCTGAGGGCATTGTATAGCAAAATGTGAACCCGACGGAATGCAGCTGCCTGGGAAAGTTGGGGTACCTTGAAGAGCATGTACGGGTTGCCAGTCTCGATCTGGGCCTCCAGGATCGCGAACCAGAGCTTCTGTGCGGGAAGGACGCGGCGGGCTCGGCCCTGCGTGTGTGGAGGCACAAGAACAGGCCACGACGTAAGACATTGAAACCGAGGAAACGGCCTGCAACGATCCAATGCACCGACTTCGTATCGGAAGGACGCGTAAGTATTCAGCATCGAAAGGAGGTCCATGTACCGGCGCGTACCTCGCTCTCGTACTTGGTGTAGAGCTCCACGAACTTGTCTCCCCAGCAGTCAGCAAGCCCGGGGGCCTCGTTGGGGCAGAAGAGCGACCAGTGGCCGTTCTCCTGCACGCGCTGCATGAACAGGTCTGGCACCCACAGTCCGTAGAACAGGTCGCGCGCACGGTTCTCCTCCTGCACGTCCACAACGGCGGACCAAGCACACAACAATCAGGGTCCAAATACGCTGATGCAAGCAGGAAAAGCTGCGGGTGAACATGAAAGAAAATGGGTACCTTGCCGTGGTTTTTCCTCAGATCGAGCCAGTCGAACACGTCCGCGTGCCACGGCTCCAGGTAGATGGCGAACGCGCCCTTGCGCTTTCCGCCGCCCTGATCCACGTATCTCGCCGTGTTGTTGAATACGCGCAGCATCGGCACAATGCCGTTGGACGTCCCGTTAGTGCCGCGGATGTAGCTATTAGCAGCGCGGATGCAGTGTATCGCCAGACCGACGCCACCCGCGGACTTGCTAATAACGGCGCACTCCTTGAGAGTGTCATAAATGCCTTCGATGGAGTCGTCCTTCATGCAGACGAGGAAGCAGCTGCTGAGCTGCGGGCGCGGCGTGGCGGCGTTGAAGAGCGTCGGTGAGGCGTGCGTGAACCAGCGCTGCGACATGAGGTGGTACGTGTCAATGGCGGCTTCGATGTCGCTCTCGTGGATGCCCACGGCCACGCGCATCAGCATGTGCTGCGGCCTCTCCACGACCCTGCGAGACCGGAAAATGAAATGTATCAGAAAGGAACCGCTGGCATGCTGCGTCGCGCTACATGATGCGAAGAGGAAGGCTCACCGGCCGTTGACACGAAGAAGATAGGACCGCTCCAGCGTCTTGAATCCGAAGTAGTCGTACTCGAAATCACGGTCGTAAATAATCTCGCTATCGAGGATATCCGCATTCTGCAAGTCGTTCCATGAAAATAGAACGAAGAAAGTTGGATGTGAATAATCCAAACAAACTAAGCTGACACCGCTGCATCATGTTGCAGTAAAACAAGCAGCGACTATAACCGATGCCCGCCATACCTCCATGATGATGTTGTAAGCCATTTCGCTGACCAGAGGAGAGTCCTGGCCCGTCTCCTTGTTCACGTGAAAATACATATCCTTAATCCTGAGAGCAAAAATGAAACGGCAGAGCAGAGACGTTAGTCCTGAATTAACTGGAAAATCATCGAGTCAATGGGCTTCATCGTTGAGCTGGAGCAGCAGAAGGACATGCTGAGGCCACTCACGTGTCAGAGAAGGACTTTTTTGTGTTCTTGTGAAGGTTAGACACCGCGATCCTCGCAGCGAGCTGGAATGACACGGATAAAAGCCACAGAAATCGTTACATCACATTGAAATCACTTGATGGAAGTTCTGGTCAGCGAGCAGAGACGGGACCTTGACAGGCCAATGCGGGATACGGTGGACATGACTACTTCAACGCGAAGCATTGGACGGCGTAAATTGAGCTTCGTTACTGACAATGGCGTAGTCGGGGTGAGTTGACGTCATTGCAGCAGCAGTCTCAGCAGCGAGCTCGTCGAGCTGCGAGGTAGTGACGCCCTTGTACACACCCATGCAGACCTTCTGAGCAACAACAACCGGATCGCAGAAGTCCGGATTGAGGCCATAGCTCAGTTTCTTCAGTCTTGCGGTGATCTTGTCGAAGTGCACCGTCTCCTTGCGGCCGTCACGCTTGATGACGAACATGGCTGTTGATGTCGCTGATCGTCCGTAGATGGATAAGATCAACCTCGCGCTGTTGAATCGATCAGCGAGAAGGCGAACACTGATGGTTGAGTGATACCTATCGCACAGTAAAGCTTTTAAGGAAGCGTAATGAGGAAGCTAGGATCACCTGGGCAAGAGGTGAAGAGGAATGATCGAGAGCTGAGCTGATTAGTTGAACTAATAGCGGCTGAAGCCCGCCTTTTTATCAGCTAGCTGACCAGCAGCAGAGCAAACCAGCGAGAGCAGACAATCACATCGAGGCGCGTACAGATCTGGAGGGGGTCACTGGCTCTGGGATCAGAGGGGAAGGAGAAATTTGTCTCGGGTTCTGGGGTGAGGTCTGGTATGGTGGCAGGCTTGGCAGTTGGTTCGGAGACAGGTAGGCACAGACAGATGCGATGCGGTTTGAATCGCGACATACAAAACACGAGAATTCAAATTTCGTTTTGTGGGTTTGGGCGAATTTGGGCTGGGGAGGTGTGAGGTGTCTCGGATTCAACTTCGGAGTTTTGAAATTCGGGAATCAAAACCAATGCAGCCAAACCTTTTCAAACGACATCCAGACCTCTAATACTTGAGAGGTTCGGGGCCAGGCCAGAATTTTTGTGGGCTTGTGCGTCTAGCTTCAGCGTGACGATTCCGTTCGCAACTCAGGGTTTTGAATCCCCAAATTCAAAGGGCTGCTGCTCATCTCGCTCACAGAATGTCTGATTTCGCACACATTTCGTTTTGTACCGAGTTACCGATACATTGATCATAAGAATCGGGTCACAATAATATACATCCTCAGCATAATGACGTTTCATAAATGACACCTATATTGACTTCAGATGATAATCAAAGCTTTAATAATCAATTACAGCATCATCTAGCAACATGATCAAGATAAGATGTCAATGTACACTTTATTTGGTGTGTCGTCTTGCATTTTGCATGTTTCGTAACCATTGGTATGCGTCTATGCCTGTATGCCAAGTGTGTACAAGTGCAAATTCCTCGCTTAGGATTGAAAAGGCAGAGTGATTTTATTTGCCAACTCTTCCCTGCACAATCTTTGCAGAAAGTAAAATGGGGCACCTACCGTACGTATCCTTCCTCCCCGATAGAGGCCACGTGTGGCTTACCTACATTTGTTTTTGTCATTTTTTGGGGTGGGGAGGTCCTGTAATCAAATGCTATAGCCTCTGGGCTTACCGGTACAAGATATATCTGTTTATTGAACCATAACCGTATCAGGAAATACCCACAGACCATCACGGGATTCAATATGGGAGAACTCTATGAACGAGAGTGGGCCCTACCATTGGACTAGGGCGCAGATGACAATCACCCCCTAATTTAGACAATCTTCAGTCTAGACGACAATACAACGGTCAACAACACTAAGCAACAAGAAACTGTACATCATCACCTAATGTGATCAGCCATCACAACCATAACAGCAGATGCCTAAAACAGACCCGGTTTACAGTTCCAGACCTAGGCAAATCTTAAACTGTTAATCAACATCCCACCCATCCAGATTGCCCCTAGCCTGCACAATACATTCCCTAACTCAGCCTATATGTCCTTTATCTCCGGCCAACTCTTCGCCGGCGGTTATTAGATGCGCCACCCCGCTTCCTTGCCGCCCGCTCCCTCTCCACTCTCCCCCTCCTCTCTCCCATCGATCCTGCTGCCGCTGCTGCAGCCGCCGCAGCAGCCGCAGCCATTGCAACAGCCGAGGCCTCTTCACTCCCAGTCGCAGCAGCCACAGCTGCTGCTGTTGCCGCCACTGAAGCTGCTCCTGTGGCTGCCCCAAACCCATCCCCCCCATTAAACACATCACCCCCAAATCCCTCTCCCCCACCCGCCCCAGAAACCCCAGCGCCCCCTCCCGGATTGATTGCTGCTGCAGAGCCCCCCATTCCGCCCCCTGACACAGATACATCCTTACCGCTGCTGCTCTCACGTCCGTCCCCATCGTTCCGTGCTGCAAACACTGGATTGGGCTCAAGAGGCGGAGGAGGGGGGATGGCTCCAGATGCAATCCTTTCAAGCTCTTCCAAAGACCCATCATCCATATCATCCTCCTCTTCCTCCTCTCCTCTGCTCCCCTGCCTCACCTCCCCCACATCTACATCCACCACCCCGGCTGGCAGGAACAACCCCCTACCTTCACCAGGTAACACCTTCCCATGCTTCCGCCTCTCCACCAGCTCAACATCCAGCCACCCGTCGTTCTCATCCCTCCCGCCGATCCCAGCAATAAGATACCCCAGGGCGTCCAGAGCAGGAGTGAGAGCCATGGATAGCACCACCACGATAAGCACGATCCGGTTCACATCAGTGGGAAGAACACCTAGGTCGCAAGCCAGTGCCAGCACCACAAACGCAAACTCCCCTCCCGGGGACAGAATCAGCGCCGTGCGAATGGCGTCCTTGCCTTTCAGCCCCCACCTGGGCGCCAGCAGCGCAACTGTGGCCGTCTTCACTGCCAGCAAGCCGGCAAGAAGCGTCAGAATTACCGGCCACTGCTCGACAAGCAAATCCACGTCGATAGACGAGCCGGTGGTGACGAAAAACAGCCCCAGCAGCAGCTTCTGCAGAGGACCCGTGCAGAGAGCCACATCGTGCTTGAGAGGCGTGGAGGACAGAATCGCTCCGGCCAGGAACGCTCCGAGAGAATCCGAGAACCCGAGCTTGTCGGTGGCAAGGGAAGTGCCGGTGACAGCGAGGAGGGAGAGAGCGAGGAAGGCCTCTGGTGCGTTGGCGCGCTGCACTGCAGCGAAAGCAGGCTTCATGAGCCATTGCGCTCCCACGAGAATGGCCCCCAGGCCCAGGAGGGCCTTCAGCGCGCCTGCTACTAGGAGTTGGGCGAGTGCGACGTTTGCAGGGCCGCCTAGGAGCGCGGCTGCGACTGAAAAGACGAAGCCGGAGGGGTCTGCTGCCACTGCTGCTGCTGTGGCCGCTGCAGCTCCTGCTGCTCCCGCCGCCACTGCTCCTGCTGCTCCTGCCGCTGCGCCGGCCGCGGCTCCTGCTGCTGCTGTTGCGGCAGCGATGGGAGCGGTGGTGGCAGCGAGGGAGGCGGTGGTGGTGGCGCCGTCCCCTGCAGCGCCAGCAGCAGCGGTGAACCCGCCTTCAAGCACAGGGAGTATGGCCAGGATAGGGACAACGGCTATGTCTTGCATCAGCAGCACGCCCAGAGTAGCCGAGCCGAATTTCGTCTCAAGCTCATCATGCTCGTCGAGAAGATTAAGTACGAAGGCGGAGGAGGAGAGGGAGAGCGCGACGGCTATGACGAGCGCCTCGTCCAGTGTGATGTGCGCGAGGGGAGCGAGGAGGTCCGTGGAGAAGGGGAGTGGGGGGAGGGCGGGGACGAGAGAGGTGAGGGAGGTGGGGAGGAGGGTGAGGAGGGAGGAGGCTTGTGAGAGGAGGTGGGCTGGGGAAATGGGGCTGTCGGCTGGTTGCAGCAGGAATGCAAATGCGAGAGTGCACGCTGCGATCTGCACGAAAGGGAAAGCGAGTGGTGGAGCGGGGAGGAAGACAGGGTGAGGAGAAGAGGGGATAAGGGAAGAGGAAGAGGATCTATTTGGCTTTGGCCGTTATATCACGGTTTGTTCCAGCACAGTTGTTGGGTTAGAAATAAGGTAAGCGGGAGGGGGGAGGGAGGGGTCGGGGAAGGAAGAGATGGGGGATGGGAATCCTGGCTGTTCATGTTCATGCCTTTGAACTCATCAGCTGGAGATTAAATAGCAACTCATATTAGGCTCGTTCATCTTGTGTAGACGTGCTGTGACTCATACCATGCACCTCACCAACAACCCAACCCTTGCCTACGCTCCTCTGCAGCGCTTAGCTCCGCTCAGCCACGCACAGCCCCAGCAAACATCCTCCCCACACCGCCCCCACCACATACCCCCAGCACAGCCCCCGCAGAACCCGCCAGCACAGGCATAGGTCAGGCGCATGTACAATCACACGCACCTGCGAGAGGCCGAGGCCGAAGGAGTACTTGGCGAGCTCTTTGAGGCGATCGACGGAGAGCTCGATGCCCATCTGGAAGAGCAGGAAGAGAATGCCCAGCTCCGACACCGGCGCGATCTCGTTCACGTGCTGCCCGAACCCCAGCCGGCTGAACACCAGCCCCGCTCCCAGGAACCCCAGAATCGGGCTTATCTGGCGAGGGAAGGGGGAGGAAAGGGGGGGGAAGGGGGAGGAAGAGGGGGGGGGAGGGCGGGGAGGGGAAGGGGAAGGAAACGGGAGGAAGCGGAGAAGTGAGCGGCAGGGCTGGGAGGTGGGGAGTGGCTGAGGGTGGAGTGGCATGGAGGGCGATCGCGCTGGAGTTGGTTCAGACTGGGGCGGGTTCGCCGCTTGTCATAGTTTTGTCGCGCAGTGATAGCGATATTGGCGTGTCGGGCGCGTACGCAGCGAACGACGGGGCTTGTGTGAGGACGCCGATGGAGAGGAGCAATCAAGGAGTTAACGGAGACTCGGGGCACTGGATGATATTGAATCGAAACATGTCAGATTCAAGCGAGTTACTTAGATTCATGCGCAAGTGCGCATGAGAAAACGAACTACTATTCAGAGGCGATTCGAGAAAACATACCTTGAGCCATTTGCAGGTGGGCACGATGATGACTGTGGTGAGCAGGAACAGCAGCGCGTCGAGCCCAAGGTCGTCGATCACTTGCGCCACCACCGCCGGACCCAGCGCAATATCCCCGCCAACCACCGCACGCGCCACCACGGCCCGCCCGCGCTCCGCTTGTCTCGTTTCCTCGTTGCAACCTTCGCGCCTGCTCGCGCTTCTCCCCGCGGAGCCCAAGCCTGACTCGTTGTTGTTGCCCGCTCCGGTACCGTTAGACGCGCCGAATGCCGCGCGTTCCGGCAGGCCGCGGCCGAGCCCTTGTCCTGCTGTACGCCCGCGCTCAATGCTCACGGCGCTCGCCGCAATCACCGGGGCCCGCGCTCCCGCGGAAGGCGATAAGGGCGAGAAACGACGCGGCATTGGGAAGCCATGGCGCGAGGAAGACGCTCCGCCGATGGCGGGCCGAAAACGCCGAGGAGAGAACGGCCGAAGGAGCGGGGACGAGAGCGGGGAAGCACGGGGAAGTCTTGAAGGGGAAAGGAGCCGCGAGTTGAACAGCGGACTGGACTCTTTCGCAAAGTGCGCGGATACTAGTAAATCCGTCGTCATGAGGGAGGGGAAAGAGGGGAGAGACAGTCGCTGTGGCTGTATTGGCCGAAGCCTGCTGGCTGTGAAGCTGCCGTAAAGCTGACAGTGGTGCGAGGATTTCCCAGACGGTTTACTCGACTAGCAACCGAATTGCGATTAAGAAGCTGCTGCGGAGTTAGTGTGCAAGTATATGCGATTTCACGGTTAGTAACGCGTAACGCCAGGGGCAAGTATTCGATGAGAGGGAACGGCAGGTCTGGCCGTAAAAATGGCTTGTCTGTGCTCCAACAGCATAAATTAGTCGTTATCCTTTAAGCGGTTATTAACGGTTCAGATGGTCGGCGAGAAGGGAATGTGAATGGACCTCCAACAGAAGAAGTTGCTCGTTAGCTTGCGACGTGACCCGGTGAAGTAGTTGTGCGTTGTGAATGTCACCGCTCGCCTCGCGGTTTGCTCTGATAAGCACACACGAGAGCACCAAGGCCGTCGTTATTCCAGTCGAGTCGACATATTTGCCGCCATATCAGCATAGTACACACCAGCGCAGTAACGAACAAGAGAAATAGCTTAGCCGCTTTTCTTGATTCTCCATGCGTGACACATCGAGCGCAGTTCTCGACCGCTAGCACCAAGGTTGCAGGTCAGAAACAGGTGGAGTGGTGGATGAAGCAGAGTTGCGAAACTCGCAACTCCAGGCGAGCCGCTTTTATGGGTATTGGGGGGGTGGGTTGGGTTGGGACTGACTGATTGGGGGCAGATTGGGTGGGAATGAGGCAGGAGAGGGGGAAGAGGGAATGGGGAGGGGTGAAGGATGGAATGGGATGGGATGGGATGGGATCATCTGAGCAACCAACTAGGCACTGGAGTCGCGACTCGTGTGGCTCGTACATCGCTGACGTGGCTCTTGCTTGCGATTTCCCACATCTCTCCGCACCTCCCTGTGCTGCGCTCTTCACGCCTGTGCTGCTTGCTCGTCTCTTCGCCCTAGGTCTTGGGTCGTTCATCGTCGCGCTGGCGCCTTCTCGACGTGCTGAAGGGCGGGACGGTGAATGGATAGAAGGGCGAGGCGAGATTCAAGAAGGGAGCAAGGCTGAGTCGCTGCGCCTGATGAGATCCAGGGAACTGAGTGTTTCTTCATCGTTGATTGGTTGAAGAAGCTGCCAGCGTGGATTAGGTGAGCTGGTCTCAGTGGGGGTTTCGTGAGGAATTTCTCGATTGGAGGAGCTCTGCCCAGGTCAGATTGGGATGTCAGTCAAGGTCGATAAACATTTTCGAAACACCACAATTCAGCATGCTTGACAGAGTAAAAGTGCTCGATATTGAGTCAGATCCCTCACATCGGGCAGAAGCTCCATTTGCCCGCGGTTCGCACAGTAGGGCGAAACCCAACCACCAATTGTCAGACAACTTCCGTGCCAATCAAAGGTTCAAGTAGGGCACGTGCCTCAACGTGGAGATCGTTCACTCGTTTGGAAGGCATATACGTTAACGACACCATGTGACGTGTCGACCATTTTCTCTTTATGTGTCAGGCTGACATACGTGGCGTTATTTCATTAGCCTTTTCTGGGAAAGAAGCCCTTCTGATATAGCCCTCTGACCTGTTGTGTCAAGCCACATCGACTACTTAGCTGACCTGGAAGACATTCTGGCCAGCCAAAACTTGAGACGAGCCCCCCTATTATGGCTTTCAATAAGCCAGATCAGACATGTAACTGGAAGTACAAGTGGCACTTCCCCATGCGACGCGACAATGGGTTCAAGCAAATTGGCCGCAATGTCTTGACTGGGTCTGCATGTTCCTTTTATCCAGAACCTTTCCGCCCCTCTCCACCCCTCACCTTCCCAATAGACACCATAATGCAGAGGTGTAGATGAAGATGCTTGTTACGAGCAATGATGATTGCAAGCTGTAACTAGCACTGAATAGATGGGAAAAATATCCTATTATAGTAATTTACATAAGGTACAAAAAAACTAACATACGAATGAAAATTGAAATGAAGTTATGAAATACACTCCCTTAGCGCCATCAGCTTGTTGCACACCTCCTCGATCCGCACGGAACACGGGGCGTGCACATGCACTGGGACATGCACTGGTTCTTAAAAGTCGCCCACTTGCCACTAACCTTGCTCTTCACAAGCGTGTTAGCAGTGTCCGTGCACACATAGTTGCACGATGTCTCCATATACTCACACGGAGTATCAGCCATGGTCCACCATTGCGAAGGAGGCCACGAGGGGAACGGGCAATACAGCGTATCCAAATCCACCCTGCACCTGCTCTGGAACCGAGTATCTGCCATCAGCCCACTCCTCAAGAAACACGCGCTCTGGCACCCGTTGCACGCGCCTGGCGTGGCCGGCGTGGCAAAGTTACACACCGCGTCGCACATCGACGGGTACGTGGCGAAGTCCGACCCGCATACATAGTTCTGCAGGTTACCGCACCCGCAGTCGTTCAGCCCGATCCTACGAGAGCACGGCACGAGAATCATCTGTTCGGCCGCTAGCGCGCTCGAGTCACACGGGAAGAAGTTGTTGCTGTGGCAGATGTTGGCCTCGCCCGCAGTCACCCCGCAGCGGTCAAAGAAAGCCATGGCGATGGAGGTGAGCGTGTCGTTGGCCTGCACCTTGTAGGGGATGAGGCTCGTGTTGGCTGTCAGGCTGTCCACCATGACTGCGGTTGGAGAGGCGATGCACACCAGCTGCCCCACTTGCAGGTACGGCGCCTGGCACTGGTGAAGGTTGGCGGCGGGAGTGATGGTAGCACGGGAGGAACACGAAAAGGGTGAGAGGGGTATGAGATGCAAGGGTTGAGAGATGCAGGGGAGGAAAGCAAGAAAAGCGGGCCATAAGAATAGGAGAGCGGAGGAAAAGTATCAAACAGAGACGTGGTGGAAAGGAAGATGAGTGTAGTGTAGGTCAATGCGAGAGAGGAGGAAGAGGGGGTGAAGGTGGACAGTGGGGCATTGGGAGCAGCGAAGGCGAGTGAGAGGAGAGGCGAAGAGAAGTGACGAGAGAAGAGGAGAGGAGCAATGAGGTGGAGGCGGTGCGTACTCTGAGGCCGGGGTTGATGGCCATGAAAGAGGAGATGGTGAGGTTGGCGGCGTTCCAGATGTTGGGACAGTTGTCGCCCTGCTGCACCAGGTACCACTTGGTGCACGTCACTGCGTCCCGAGATGTCTGCTCGCCCACACATACTGCCAGCCCCACTGGTAGCTGTCCAACCGTGCAGTCCAGCCCCGGGTTGAGCCTGCAACGAGGATAAGATCAGTGGGAGAGACGGACCGAAGAGGACAACACAACACCCATGAGGACTCATATCGACTGCTGAACAGCAAATCATGGAGCAACGGTCAAACACAGAATCACTGTCGGTGAGTAAAAGCAGAGTTAAAAACAGCTAGCAGACAGGATCAAACAGGATTGCTGGTGCACTGGTGCGTGGGGCCACAGACGGACAAGGCACAGCGCGCACTCACATGTAGAACGTCGTGCCGTTGAGGCCATAAGTGCTAGAGATAGTATCGCACGTGTCCCCTGCAGTGACCGTGTACGTGAGCCCGCACACCAGAGGAGACACGTCCTGTCCGAGCGTTCCCAGCGCCTCCGCGCACACCTGCTGCTGCACATACAGGCTCTCGCACTTGAGCCCCGGATTCGCCTTCTTCAGCTTCTCCTGATTGCCCTGAAAGTGCCGCGTGGCGATGCTATCGCACGTGTCGTTCGGGGAGACGTAGGTGGTGGTGGTGCACCCGCTCGTGGTGGTCTGCGTGGGGTTTGAGACCGCGAGAACCATGGCTGCTGGGAGCTCTGCGGAGCAGTCGAGGAAGGGGTTGAGGTGCTGGAGTGTGTTGGCTGGGATGGAGAGAGAGGTGGAGACGGACTGGCATGTGTCGCCGGGGAGAGACGTGTATGTGAGCGAGCCGCCCGCTGGGGTGACAGGTACGCATGTGGGAGAGCCGTCCACCCTTGACCCGATCACGTAGCCCTGCGAGTGAGAGGGGCGGAGGAGATTGCGGGTAAGTTGAAGTGCTAGCAAGAGAAATGAAAGAAAAACAAAAAAATATGAGAAGCACACATTGCATGCCACTTTCCCAATACCCACAACCACACACGTCAGACATCCATCCCCAATATCCCCATGCCAATTTCCCCCCTCATCGCATCGCACCCCCCCCCCCGCATGACCCCCAAATCTCCCTCACAGGCAGAGCGCACCTGATTGCACGAGCACGTGTACAGCCCGGCGGCCTTCACGCTGACGCACGTGCCCGCGCCGCACGGGTTCACCACGCTCTTCCTGCACGGCTCGCGCGTCACGCACTTGCTCGTCGGCACGCCGATGCGCTCCACGAAGTTGCGCGGACACGCGCAGCGCGCGAGCCCGCCCAGCACGTAGCACGCGCCGCCGCCGCACGGGTTGATGCGCGACTGGCACGGGTTCGCGGACGGATCCGGGGTCCACGTGCTGTTGCGGAGCGACGCGCGCACGGGGCCGTAATTAGGGTTGTCCTTGAGCGGCCCGATCGGGTACATGGCGTTTTGGGGGGCTCTGGGGAAGAAGACGGGGTAGATTGCAGGGATTCTGGGAGAACGGGGGGATGGGAGGGGGGAAGAAAGGGGGTGGAGGCGAAGGGTGGGGAGGGGAGGAAAGGGACGGTGATGAGAAGAATGGTGCGAAACGGGCCAACGGTTGGGGCAGGCAGAGCAAAGCAGCTGAACGATAGCGTGGACAGCGTGGTGACAAGTCAAAGGCAGGCAGCGTGGCGGCAGCGTGTAATCAACGGGAAGCGGGGCTGCGTGCGTGCTCACTGGTTCATGCCGCATTTCCCGGCGCCAGCGGTCATGGCGATGTACATGTAGCCGTTCTCGCCCCACGCGCGCCCCCACGTGTTCTTGACCACCCAGTACGGCCCGTTCACTTTGTCCGTGCCGTACCCCACGATCAGCACCGCGTGATTCACGTCCGCGCTGCAGTTACCGTTGTAAAACCCGCCGCGGTACATCTGGCGTGGGGGGGAAGGGCGCGCGGAGAGAGGAGCAGGGGAGGTGGGGAGGGAGCCGGGCGGGGGGAGCGGAAGAGAAAGAGGAACCCGTCAGAACGCTGTGCCGAGCGGGAGAGAGGAGCATGCAAGCAAGAAGCATGCGAGGAGTCGAGTAAGCGACGGAGCGACGGAAGCAGGTACTAAACGAAGGAGCGAAGTAGAGCGGGGTGCGCGGCAGCGGAGGGCGGAGGGCGGAGGGCGGAGAGCGGACCCGGAAATCGTTGGTGGCGGCGTCGACGAAGGCGATGATGGGGTGCTGGCTGACGGCTTGCAGCATGGCCTGCACGTCGAACGCCGGCACCTGCTCCCACCCCGTGATCTGCGCCTGCTTCACGGCCGCGCCCTGCGCGTCGCACGTCGGCTGGTCGCTCGCCGTGTAGGGATACACGTCGTTGCTCGCGATGCCGCCGTTGTAGACTATGTATGCGAGGACCCACTCCGGCCACCCGCCGGAGCAGCAGCGGTCCGCCGCGCAGTCGCACGCCTGCTGCGCCGACAGCGGCACGGCGTCGCGCGCGAACGTTGCGATGCCCCACATCAGCGCCACGGCGTCCGTTGCGGTCAGCGCCCAGCAGCTCTCGCACTGCGGGTAGTCACGCGCGACAGGGGGAGGAGAGGAGAGGAGAGGAGAGGAGGAAGGGAAGAGAGCATTAGCGTCATAACGGCGACGGTTGAACCGGAATGGCGGCAAAAAGAGGCACCACGGACAACAGGAAACAAGAACCCGGCAGCGGAAATCGGGGAAAGAAATACATAGCCTTGGAAATCTCGCGCTGGGAAACCCGCATTCCGCGGTGGGGGCAAGCGCGCACCCTGATTTGGCTGGCGATGGGCGTCATGAAGCGCGAGAAGCGCCAGTCCACCCACGCGCGCACGGGCACGCTGTCGTAGCGGTACGCCGTGATATTGATGTCGGCGGGCGACGGGCCCGTGTTCAGCCCGGGCGCCGTCAACCCGCGGAACCCGGTGCTCACGGGCGGCTTCGGTGCCACGTCGTCTTGCAACACACGGCCGTTTCCGCCGTTGCTGGCGGCGCTGGCGTTGGAGAATCGCTGGACGGGGGTCCGTGAGATGCGGAATGGAGATTCCGGTGACGAGAGGATGTGATCCAGGAAAGCGCGCTGCTCGTGCAGAGGAGCCGTTGCCGGATTCCACGCCGCGTCTTCCGGCAATGCCGACGTCGTCGAATCGTCCGATGTGGCCGTCGACCCCGCTGGGAGCAATCGTCGCCCGGCTTGATCCATTCGCTGCCCGTTTTTCCGCGATTCACGGCGCAACTGCTGGTGGCTTTTCCTGGCAAATCGCCTGACGACCGTCGGATCAATCATGTTCCATGACACGTGGCCGTCGGAGAGATGCTCCCAGACTAGGCTCTCGAACGCGCTCCGCTGGGGGGGACCAACAAGAGGCTCGGACTCCTCCCACCCTAGGCTCGCCTCTTCGCGATTCCCGCTCCTCTCGTCTTCCCCTTTGGCGGAGGAAGTAGCGTCGGCGGGGGATGCGGCCTGCGTGGGGCGAATTTCAAATGCGGGCGACTGGTGCTGTTTGAAGGGAAGGGACTGCGACGCATCGTCGTTGTTCTCGTCGCCGATCCCCTGGGTCTGCAGCTGCATGCGAATGAGCACGTCGCCTGTCGCAGGCGACGATCCAGTCGCAGAATTCGCCGTGTGCCGAGCTGATGAGGAAGGGAGGTGGGAGACGGACAGGAGGAGGAGAAAGCAGAGGGGCTGAACAATGCGCATTTGGCGCTGTGATGAGTTTCGCCGTATGAGCTGCATATAATTCGCGGGAAACGCCATCTTCTAGGCAATGCCGCCGTGTGGCGGGTGGCTGACCGAAATCTCGAATAGGTTCGGATTCCGAGTAGATTCGGAGCAGAAAATGGCTCTTGCAAAGCGGTGAGGCGGCTTCCGGTCGTTAAAAAAGGCGGGGTTCGCGAAAGCGTTCGTCGACCATTATCAACACCGCGAACCGTTGACGCAAACAGCGGACTCGCAAGCTAATACGGAGCTGGCTTTTTCAGAGAACATAACACGATCTACCTTAGCACTCGTGTCTTGTTTTACACAGGCCTTGTGATGTGAGTAACAACAGGTGGAAGTCTGGTGTGGTGTGCTCTGCTCTCAACTCCTGCACGCCGCCTCAAGCCGCATCAATGGGCAAAGGAAACGGCGACATGGTGCGTCAGCGATGCAGGGGGGAGGGAGGCAGTCCCGCGCGTAGTAGGTACGGAATGGACGGTTCTCTGTTTCCTCCCCAGGGTGTTTAGTTGGAGGGGAGGGGAGGTGCGGGCAGCGGGAGATGACGGAGAGTTTGGGCGGAGGGAAAATTGTCGGGATCAGGGAGGACAGACAGAGCAGAAACGGTCAATTGCAATATCGAATAACTCGAATTTCAAATATGCTTTTTGAGTACTCTCTTTATACGAAAGTAATCCAACCTCCGTCCCTACACGAATTTACCTTCGTTCACGAATTTGCTTGCGAGTGTGACGTGATGCCAACATTTTGTTGACGTGAATGAACACTGTACCTCGTTTATGGCGTTCCACATCTCGGTTGAAAGCTGAATTGGAAATGCAAAAGGCGCAACACACTCGGATAGCCCCCTGAATGTATGTAGTCTACTTATTCATCGAGAAGTTGTTGAAGGTGGGTGCGGATGTCCTGCTCACAGTACGCGAATGCTGCCAAGTTTGTCGACCTTCACTACCCCTCACATACTATCGGTCTGAACATGGGCAGCTTGCGGGCAAACGCAAATGCTTATAATGATATATTTCTGCTTATCTCTTCAACTTGCGGATCAAACGCTAGTAAGAATGCACATCTACCTAGAGCTGAGCTACATTTGTTGTTAGTATCAGTTTGTACAAACATGAATCTCTCAAGGACCTAAACAGAAAGAGGAAAAGGAGGGAAAGAAAGACTCAACAAGGAGAAGGGAAATGAAGAAAGAAAGGGAGAAGGAAAGTGAAACTGCCACAAAGAAACCAAACGTGAGCTACATTCGTCCTTCATAGTGATAATAACGGAGGTCGTTTCTAATTTCTCCAAAAAACAAACCAGTCAAAGTAAAATAGTTGACTCGCAACTCTCTGAAGACTATGAGGTCACCGCCATATCTGATTAGCCGCAGCGGCAGGTTGCGCCAAGTTGAATCATCCACGAAACACACATTCCGTTACTGCTCGACTCGAAGTGAGCCAGATCTGGCTTGCGCCTAGCGACCACTGTGGGAGCAAGACCTGTGAATTGTAACCCCCTCTTGCGTGAGTGGGCAGCGTGGGAAAACAATTGTGCTCCCTCTAAAATGTGATGTGGCACGACCTGCCTCACTTCTCATCTATATGAATTGTTCTATTTTTTTAGGGATAGTTGTTGCTGCACATTTATCAAATGTTGAGATATTGTTATCAAATGTTGCGCATTGCCGTTGTAAAAATTGGCAATCCTAGCCTTGGAGAGACCTTGGTCAATCAGCCAAGAACCTCCTGTCCTGGCTGTATTTTATTTCTGTCCAGCATTGCTGGTGCCTTTCTGCTCATTTGCAGTTTTTTTTTGCTTCTGGCATGCATTCTTGTTCACTTGTTCAGTCAGCCCTCCTGACACGTGCCCAAACAGTTGAACAAGACCTAGAAAAACAACATGTGCCGACACCAAAATAGAGTTTAAATCTTCCTGTCCAAGGCTACACCGCTGCACAATTCATGCAGATAATGGTTCAAAATGGGTGGGGTGGGAAGGGAACATTCTGCCATAACAGCCTTTCAGAACTATTTACATTCGCAAGTCACAGCCGTTCGAATGAGACAGGCTACACTAACAAGCAGCACTCAGCAGCTCCCCTTCTGACGCGGGAGAAAAAGGGCAAGAAAAGTCCCCTCATATCGGTAATAGGTAAGCTGGGAAGGGAAGCCAAGGCTATCGTGGAAACTGGCTGGGCTCATGGAAATGGCTGCGCACGGGGAGAACCTACTGGTACCAGCCACTGCCTTATTTTGCGCTGCTTACAGCTGGCCTTCACAGTTGGAGGTAATGAATGGGTGTCCTGAAAGCGACAAGGGGATGAAGTGAGCGGTGCATGCAGGGAAGGAGAGGGAATGGGATGGCGAGGCAGGAGAAGGGAAACAGGGATCATGCATAAGCCATGGAAGGAGAAGGCTTAGGCACTATGAAAGGCAGACGAGAGGGATAATATCCAGAGAAAACAGGAATAAACATGTCAAGCATGCCACACCAAACATGTCAGGAAAAAACAGTTATTTCCATTTCTTCTGCAGACGCAATCCACAGGAAATACTCAGCACAGCACATTCCCTTCAACACAAAAAGAAATAAATCGACACAGAATAAATTGCAACCCCACCCCTTTCATTCACCTAGAATCCCCTCGGCAGTGACCCGCTTCCTCGGGTCAACCGTGAGCATGCGTGCTACCAGGTCCTTGGCGCGTTTTGAGACGTCTCAAAAAAGAAGAAACCAGCATCGGCAAGAATCCCACTCCCCCCTTTCACTCACCGAGAATCCCCTCGGCAGTGACCCGTTTGCGCGGGTCAACTGTGAGCATGCGCGCTACCAGGTCCTTGGCATGCGCCGACACGGAGGGCCACGGGGGGAAGGAGAAGTTGAGGCGCCCCGCCTTAATGCTCTCGTACACGCCGTCCGTGGTGGGCGCCCAGAATGGCGGGCGGCCGCACAGCAGGATGTAGAGAATGACCCCCGCGCTCCATATGTCTGCCTCGCACCCGTACGATCGCTGCACTACCTCCGGTGCCATGTAGAAGGGCGACCCGATGCGCTCGTTGAAGCGCTCTCCTGGGGAGGGGGGATGGGATGATGTGGAAGTGTGTACATTTGCAGGGGTTTTATGGGAGAGTAATATGGGAGAAATGTGACCAGCGTTGCTGGCTGAATTAGCGTGAACATCCAAGCAACAACGCAAGCAAGCAGGCAAGCAACAAGAGGGGCGGGCAGCTAACCAGGAGCAAGGATCCCCGAACAACCAACATCAAAGACTCTGAAGGAGACGCTACAGTCTAGCCAGAGCAGCAGCACGAATTCGTCTGAATTCGTGAGATTTTGTCTGAAAATAGGTTATTTTCTCGGCGCCTCAGAAAGCAGCAGGAGGCTCACTCACCAGGCGCAAGTATTCCCGAGATGCCAAAATCGATGACTTTGAGTGACACGTCGCAGTCGGGGTTGAGCAGCAGGATGTTCTCGGGCTTGAGGTCGCGGTGCACGATGCCCAGGCGGTGGCAGTGCTGCACCACGCCCACCACCTCCGCCACTACCCGCGCCGCGTTGCGCTCCGGGTAGAAGAGGCGCGTCTTCACCCGGTCAAACAGGTCCCCCCCCGCACACATCTCCATCACCATGTGCACGTCCTGGCGGGGGGGGGGGGGGTGGGGAGGGGAGAGGAGGGTGGGGGAGTGAAGTGTCGAAGAGTATGTTTTAAAACCACAAAGCAGAGAGTGTGGTCTGCCTAAACGCGCTAGGTGCAAGCGATGTGACAAGGGTAGGCAGGAGAACGGTAGGAAGAAGATGGATGAAGGATGGCACGAGACGGGCACGAGAGAGGCAGGTAGCAGAAGGGTAGGTAGGAGGTGAGTAAGTGAGTGAGCGAGTGAGTGAGTGAGTGAGTGAGTGAATGAGTGAGTGAGTGAGCGAGTGAGGAGGGGGGATACCTCGGCGTCTTCAAACACGTGGAAGAGCTGTACGATGTTGGGATGGCCCTTGAGCATGCGCAGTATCTGCACCTCCCTCCGTAGGTCCTCCACATCCGCCTGACACTGCACCACATGGCACATGCACGCACACCCACACGTGGCAGCAGCAGTAGCAGCAGCAGCAGCAGCAGCGGCAGCAGCAGCAGCAGCAGCAGCAGCAGCAGCAGCAGCAGCAGCAGCAGCAGCAGCAGCAGCAGCAGCAGCAGCAGCAGCAGCAGCAGCAGCGGCAGCAGCGGCAGCAGCAGCAGCAGCAGCAGGAGGAGCAGGAGAAGGAGCACAGGGGAATGGGAACAGTGAGACACGGAATGAGTGAGGATTTACACAAACAAGGTACCGGTGGTGGCAACAAGGATGGAGGTCATACTGTGAAACATGTTCTATCACACAATCACCACCACCTAGGCAGGCCAACTCACACGCAGGTTCCTCTTGCTGACGGTCTTACACGCCGCCTTCTCCCGTGTCTCCCTGCTCTCACACAGGCGAATGCGTCCAAACCGCCCCTCCCCGAGCTCCTTCTTGTGCAGCAAGTACTTGCTCTTCACGTCCTCAAACGGCCCTCCCAGCACGTTCACGCACAGCCCAAACACACGCTCGTACAGGCTCGCGCTCTGCCGACCCTCCGGCGTGGACGCATCGCCTTCCTCCGGACCTAGCCCTGCGGTTTGGTACACGGACTTGCTTCGGCGATGTGTACCCATAGATGCCTTGCCTGCTGTTGCTCCTGTCGCCGCTGCTCCTGCCGCTGCTGCTGATCCTGTCACGACTGCCGCTGCCCTGGCTGCTCTTCCTGCTGCGGCTGTGCCTGGGGTGGCGTTGCTGCTGCTGCTGCTGGTAGCAGGGTTGCCAGATGTGAATGCGCGAGAGGGGTGATTGGGAGGGCTGGGAGTGCGCGATTTGGGTTGGGGGGAGCCGCGTGCCTCTCGCACCCCCTGCTGCTGCTGCGACGGTGATTGATGCTGCTGCTGCGACGGTGATTGATGCTGCTGCTGCGGTGGCGATTGTTGCAGCTGCATGGACTGTTGCTGCTGCAAATGCATGAGGTCGGAGGGTGAAAGCACTGGCGAGAGAGAGGTAGCGCGTGCCTTGCTCTTGTTCCTCCTCGTCGTTCTCTTGCCCCCCCAGCTGCCTTCAACTGGATTCTCTGGAGAAACGGCCGCCAAAGAATCAGCACCAGCAGCAGCAGCAGCAGCACCACCACCACCACCACCAGCAGCAGCAGAAGCAGCAGGAGGAGCAGTAGAAGAAGTTGCATCAGTGAAGGAGGTAGCTTCCACAGCCATGTCAACGGGCACAGCAACAGGCAGGTGGGCAGCAAGAGAAGCCGCACAGACGGACGAGTGAGACATAATGACAGTCGCCACAGGCAGTGAGCTCTCTGTGAAGTCCATCACTGCCACTGTCACCTGCTCCTCTTTCCCCACTTTCCCCACTTTCTGAGTCGACTCAAAAATCACACCTTTCTTGCTGCCGCCGCCACCACCACCACCACCACCACCTCCTCCTTCTACCCACCCCCCTGACGCCCCACCATTCAGGCTGTCTCGAGAAAAGCCCCCCATTGCTTGGCTGCTGCCTCGGATATTAATATGAGTGCTACGTGTGCGTGCCACGCCTCTACCCCGCTTCTCCCACCCTCCCCCTCCGCCTCCTTCTCCCCCTCCTCCTGCTCCCGCACCCCTCCCATTCCCTGCTTCCTCCAACCACTCCTCCCCTCCCTCGGTCCTCCCATGCAAATTGCTCCCACCAGAATCTGCCGTGGATAGCCCAAGGCGGACGTGAGAGACTGATTTCGCCCGGCTATGCCGTCCGACTATTGACTCTGCTCTCCCTCCTGCCGATTCTGGCCGCACCTTTGGCTGCCATTCCTCCAGCACTGCACCTCCCGCTCCTCTTCCCCTCCATCCCCCCCTCCCTCTCTCCTCTATCTCATCTATCGCCTCTCTTCCCGCTCCCTTTACCCCCTCCTCTCTCCACTCGTCAGTCCTCCCTTCCTTCCTATCCCTCACTCCCTCTCTATCCACCTCCTCCGTCTTCCTCGTATCAGAAACACCAGTCCTATTCGCCCCCTTGCTGCCTCTGCTCTTGCTACCCCGTTTTCTCGACCCCTTACCTTCCTCCTTTTCCCTCCACGACTCGTGACTCACACCAGCACCACCACTCCCCAACCCCGTGTCCCTTCTCACGCCCACGCCCACACCCATGCTCATGCTTCGTCTGACTCTCTGTTCGCGCCCAGCCGCAAGGTCCCTCTCTGCTGCACCGCCGCGCCTTCCCATCCGGTCACTGTTCGCCCGCTCAAACAACCCCTCATCCTCCTCTCCCCACTCCTCCTCCTCCTTCCCCTCCTCCTCCGGTTTGTTCCCGCCGTGATTGTATGCCCACGCATCCCCATTCCCCATCCCTTCCACCTCACCCATCTCGCCACCTTCCCAATGTGCAGGGTACATGTCACCCTCCTCACTCCCACTCACCCCTCCTCGCTGCACTCTCGCCCCTCTCCCGCCTTCCCTCTTCCCCAGACCTGCACTCCTCTCTCCTGCTGCCTCCCACCTCTCTCCCTCTGACTTCCGTCTGCCTCCAGGTCCCTCCGCCTCCCCTTGCAACGGTCGCCATGACACTCTCACTCCGCCTCGTGTACCCCCCTCACCACTACCTCTTCTCCTCTCCTGCACACCCATGGATTCACCACCACCACCATGCACCTCTCCTTCCCAATCTTCCGCATCCCCTGCCTGCCCTTCCTTTTCCTCCTCCTCCTCCTCTTCGTCCCATTCCTCCCCGTCCCCCCACTCCTCCCGCTCCTCCATCTCCCGGCCTTCAATAACATTCACACTCCCTTCCTCCCCCTCACTCTCCCGCTCCACCACACTCCCTTCCTCTCCATCCTCCTCCTCCACACAACCCTCTTCATTCCACACGTTCTCGCCAATCTCTCCCCCATCACCCCGCTCACCAGTACCGGCACCACCACCAACAGCACCAGCACCAGCACCAGCAGCAGCAGTAGAATCGTCCTGAGGGTCATTCTGAGATGCGTCACTGCTATCATCACCATCCAGCGTGAGCAGAGGGTGGGCATCGGAGCAAGCGAGGGAGGCGAGGAACGGCAGGCACTCCAGCGACCGCCCCCTATTGCGTGCTGCCTTTGCTGGGGATCGCATGAACCCAAACAGCCCTGACGGGACCGGGCTGGGCGAACGCGTTGCTGATTGCCCTGCTGCCGCCCCAGCACCAGAACTCCTCCCTGCTCCTGCTCCTGCTGCTCCTGCTGTTGCTGCTGGCGATTCTTCCCCCGTCATCCGCCTTCTCACTCGTTCCCCACTTCTTGACCCTCTGCTTTCCACTGCTGCGCCGTCCCTCGTCCCTCCGGACCTGCCTGCTCCTGCTGCCCCTCCTCCTTTGCTCGCAAGCAGCGGGCTCAACGGGCGGCTCTTCTCGGATGCAGGGGAGGGTGCAGCCAAAGGCCCTGTTGCTCCTGCTGCACCGCCTCCTCCTGACGCCCCTCCTGCTGTGCTTGCCCCACCCTCCCCATCTCCTGCATTGTCGGTTCTCGTACGACCAACCCCACCACTGCCATCAGCAGCAGCGCTACTCCCAGCAGCAGCAGCAGCAGCAGCAGCAGCAGCAGCAGCAGCAGCAGCGGGGGTAGCGGCGGCGGCGGAGCTTTTGAGGCCAAGGGCGGAACGCCAGAAGGAGACACGACCAGACTGAGCAGACCCCCCTGATCGATCCCCGTCCACGCCTCCCTTCGCCTCCTTCTCCCTGCCCTCCCCCGCCCCGTCCCTCTCGCCACTCTTGCACCCCTCCACTCCCCCGCGCGCTCTCCCATCCTCGCCCTTCCTGCCGCTGCCTCCTTTCTCCGGTGAAGCCCGGGAGACCTCACTGGTACTACAACCTCCGATGCCTTGAGAAGCCCCGTTGGTGGGTTCGATAGGGCTAGCAGGGCGGCTGGTAGCATCACAAGTGCCAGCAAGAGTGTCGGCGGCAGCGGCAGCGGCAGCGGCAGGGGCAGGGGCAGGGGCAGAGGCAGAGGCAACAGCGGCGGCGGCGGCGGCAGTGGCAGCGGCGCCAGAGCGGGAGGAGGAACGGGGCCACCTCCAGCGAACGGACGAGGACGCGGATGCCTTGCTGCTGCTCCCCTCCTCAACCCCTCCACCACCTCCTCCTCCCCCTCCCCCCCCTCCTCCCAATCCCGCTCCTCCACTTGCTCCTGCTCCTGCCCCCTTAGTTTTATCGCGCACGGAGCCTCCTCCCTCCGCGCTCACAGCACTCGCGCCAGCTCCTGATTCGGAGCCCTGGGCCGTACTGCTGCTGCTGGGGGAGGACTCCGGAACCAGCACACGCCTTCCCATGCGACCACTTGTCACGGTTTCTGCTGCACCTGCTGCACCTGCTGCACCTCCTGTACCGGCCACACCTGCTGCGCCTGCTGCAGCTGCAGCTCCTCCAGTGACAGCAACACCTTGATTGCCACTGCTGCTGTTGCTGCTCATGCTGCAACGAGCACCGTCACCACCATCACCATCACCAGCAGCTGCACAGCTTACACCCCCCTCCTCCTCCTCCCTACACTGCTCCTCCACAGCCTCCTCCTCCTCCTCCTCTCCCTTATCCTGCCCCCTCCCATCCCTCGCACCTCGTCCCACCTCCCCACCCCTCTCGTCCCCACTCCACGCCCCTCGCCAGACCCCACCATCCCGCCCCTTCACGCCCTGAAACCGCACCTTGGGAGGCAAGGAGCTTCTGGATTGCACAACCCCCAGCCTCTGCTCCTGCCCCTGCCCCTGCCCCTGCTCCTGCCCGTGCGCGTGCCCTTGGAACTGCAGGTCTGGTTCTACTCTAAACCGCGTGTGGCGGCGCGGGTTCACCCGCCCTGCTGTCTGCGGTCGAGAGGGCTCTTCCAGGACTGCTTCTCGGAGAGATCGGCCTCGGGATTGGATCAACGAGCGCGCCCGGCGCAGGTCGTCTGGGCACTGCTGCTCACTGCTGCTGCTCCACTCCTCTTCTTCCTCCTCCTCCTCCTTCTCGTCCTCCTCCTCCGCGCCCTCTCCACCACCCTTCGCGTCTCCCCTTTTGTGCTCCGCACTCCTCCGCTTGATTTGGAAGGTAGGGGGGGCATCCACGTTCCATGCTAGGGATTTCGACCGCACATGCTGCCGTGGCCGCGGCAGCGGCTGCTGCTGCTGCTGCTGCTGCTGCTGCTGCTGCTGCTGCTGCTGCTGGTGCTTCTGCAGGAGCTGCAAACGCTGGTTGGTTCTTCCCTCATCTCTCCTCATCCACTGCTGCTCGCTTGCACCCTCCAAGTCCGACTGGCCTCCTCCTCGTTGTCTCCCTTCTCCCTTCCAACTGTCCCCTCCACCCCCTCCACCCCCTCCACCCCCTCCACCCCCTCCATCCCCTCCTCCACTCACACTTCTCCTCGCTCCCTCTCCCTCTCCTTCTCCCCATCCCTCTCCATCTCCCCCCCCGCCCACCTTCGCGAGAACCCCTTTGCCAAGGCTATGGCTGCGTCTCACTCTGCCTTTGCCTCGGCCTAGCTGTGCCCACTGACTCTCCACTCCACTGCTCGGGTCCAACATCAGAACACCACCAGCACCGCCACTAGCACCACCACTAGCACCGCCACCAGCACCACCACCAGCACCGCCATTAACACCGCCACCGGGGCTGAAATTACCACTGCCGGATCTCATGCTGCGGCTGCTGTTGCCAACCAGCTCCGTGCACCCATCACTGCTCCTTGACAGCCATAACGACACCGCCTCATCCCGCTCCGACTTACAACCCTTCTCCCTCTCCCTCTCCCTCTCCCTCTCCCTCTCCCTCTCCCGGTCACTTTCACTCCCTCTCTCCCGACCTGACACAGAGCCACCCCGTGCGTGAATCCCAGCGGGCCTTGGTCCTCCTCCCCCAGGGCTCCTGGTGCTGCTGCTGTTGCCGTCACTCTCGCCCTCCACCACCCACCGCACACGCGACTTCTGTCGGTACGAGTCCACCACCACAATAGGAACCTCTCGTGCCCTCTCTCCCGCTACCTCTCCCTCTGCCGCCTCTGCCTGCATCGCTGTCCCACCCTCCTCCTCCTCTTCCTCCTCCTCCTCCTCCTTCTCCTCCCCGTCGACATCCTCCCCCTCCTCCGCGTGCCCCTGCGCGCTCGCCAGCCACTGCATCACGTGCTGCAGCTTGCCCTCCCCCCCCGCAACAGCTGCGCCCATGCTGCGCGCATGCGCCACCTCCGCCCCCGCCTGCTTCTGCCATCCCTGCAGCTGCAGCTTCTGCTGCTCTTGCTGCTCCTTGTGCTGAACTGGTAACCGTGCCTGCCTGCCGCCCTGCTGCTGCTGCTGCTGCTGCATCATTTCCTCTACCAGTTCTTGCTCCAAAGACAGCCCCCTTAGCTCCGCACTACAAGCAATGCTTCCGCTCCTTCCATGCCGCCTCGCCACCTGCCCGCGCCCCATCCCCTCTGTCCCCCCCCTCTCTTGCCTCCGCGCTTTCCCCTGATCTTGCCGCTCGTCTCGCCACCTCCCTACTTGCCCTTTTCCGACCTGCTCCTCCCCATTCCCCTCCCAATTCGCGCCACGCCCCCATGCCTCCTCCGTGTTATACCCCGCCCCGCGGCTTCTCCCCATTGAACGCTCCTCCCCAACTGCGCGCCCTTCCCCAGTGCGCGGACGCCTCCCCCCTCGTCGCTCTTCCCCCCATCCTTTGCCTCCGCCAACGAGCTCCCCCTGCCCCGCTTCCCCCCTGTCCAGCCCTCTCCCCCCGAGCAGGGAAGCGTGTCCGGAGTGGTACGAGCGGAGAGGGGGGAGAGACGCGGAGGGTCCATAGGACACGTGGCAGGAGGGGGAAGCGCCGTCCGCGGGGCCTAGGGGAAGCTCAGCAGTGGAAACGCTATTGGCGGGAACACCTATCCTCCGCGCTACGGTTAACGGGAGGGAACGAGCGGATTTGTATCGATGCTGCTGCTGATTCAGATGCGTGCTCGTCCCTTCCCTGCCGTCGTATTGTTCCTCCCCCGCCTCCTCCTCTTCCTCCTCCCACTCCGCCGCTTCGTCCCAATCCCCCGTTCCCCTCCCCCCCCTTGCTCCTGCGCTCATGGCGCTCCGCGCGTTGCTTCCCCCCTTTCTACGTCCCCCCGCCATCCCGCTTTTCCCTGACATTGGTTCTTCGTCCACCCTATCGAAGACCGCCACGTCATACAGGTCCTCCTCCGTTCCCCGCCGTACGTCCACCGACACATACCTGCGGTGCTTTCCCAGGCCTAGTCCCGAACCAGTCGCACCAGCAAGCGTGACTGCAGCACTTCCCGAGCCTGGCCCCGCCCGTCTACCCGAACCAGCCTTCTCCGCCGCGCCCCAAAACGCATTCTGCCCCGCCGATTCGCCCCCCATGCTCCCTACCCCCTCCGCGACCTCCCGCTCTTGCGCTGTCCCCCAATTTCCGGCAAAATTCCGCGCATTCCCCGCGGAAGCTACCTGGTCCCCGAGCCTGAAAGGCGAAGGATCGACGCGCGCGTCGATCCAGTCGAGGTCCAGGTGTTTCGGTTCTGCGTGCGACGGATCTTGAACGAGCACCAGCGACATGGATTTCGTGCGCATGCGGGATGATGATGGTGATAATGCAAATGACGAGAATTCTGTGGCACTCCCGCTCGTGCCGTTGCTGAACGCGCGGCGCTTGTCGCTGCTGCAGTAGCGCGCATAACCTCGGGAACGTCGATGTGGCTGGTGGTGGCGCAAAGGTAAGACGTCAGGCGCGCTTCATAACCGTTCCAGTTTCCAGCGACGATAAAACCCCTTGGCGAGCATTCGGGGCTGCGGTTACCGTTAGCATTACTCGGTAAGTGACTCGACAGAAAGAGCGTAAGGCTCGTCTAGAACTAAAACGTTAATGTCCAAAGTCTAGGTGGAATGAGTCGCAGCGCACAAATTCCACGCGATGGCTTCGAGCTGCGAACCATATGGACCGTACGTGTCCTCCAAACGACACATACTGTGCGAAAAATCATTCCTTATACGAGCGGGAGGGTGGCTTGGCGGTAGGTTGTGGTGGGAGCAAACTAGTCGCTTAGTAGACGGACCCCGTCGAGATGGTGTTTCAAGGCCGTAGAGCTTGCTTTGAGATTCACGCACAGATGGATAAATAGGCGACACGTTCCATTATTCACGACGGTAACCTCGAAGCACGGGATCCCAAGAAAATATGTCGGCTTTTCAAAACAATATAATGCTGCGTGTCGTTCTGGTCGAGAATCTATGGCTGGTGCGAGACTCAGCTACCGTTCTTTTGATGGCTAAAGCATGTGGAACCAGACAAGGCGAAGGGACATACGTGAAGCAGCATATGTATCACATCACATTCTCCTCAGTACGACGTTTCAGCAGGAGGCCACCTGGCCTGACAGAACATATCGAATGGCTCGGGGAGACGCCATGGACAAGCAAAGATTGAACCACGAGGTCCACCTCACCTCACCTCGAGGTGGCAATTTCTGGTAGACAGTGGTTGTCTTGTCTCCCTCATGCTCCCCCCTCCCCTCACCTTCGAATTCCTCCCCTACGATCATCCCAACCCAACCAGTCTGTTCTCGATAACAACGCCAACAGTGTCTGTCTGTCTGTACACAGTTCTACACTGTTCCGTACGGCGGGCAGGTCAGAACAATTGCAGCTCTCAAGTTTCCAATTCGCAGGTCAGGTCACTTCAGAACGCCCTGCTTGCTCTGTGGGGTGAGGAGGAATGATACAATTGATGCCTGTTTGAGCCCCTCCCGGTTGCCTTGTGAAGGGGGCGTATAAGCTGTAACGAGCATTTCGCATAAATTTCGTCAATTCGCAGCTAGCTAAAAAGGATTCGCAGGTGCTTATAAACAAGATCTGTTACCTTATTTGACTTCAGTCTCTTCTGCTTGACCTCGGTCTGCTCGTTACTATTGGTTGATAACCACGCGACGCGCTTATAACGTGGGAGCAACAGGCTGGGGAAACAACCTCGGGTGCAGCGTTTCCATCCGGCGCAAGGCAAATCCGCGTGCACTGGTTGGGCATCAATTGTAACACCGGATGGAATTGTTCCCAGCGTAACAGCGCCCTGAACATCTCGCGCGACCATAGGGACAGAAAGCAGGACCAGCAGAGATGGATGGGATGTGGTTGATTCTGGCACCCATCCTACGGCTGAAAGATGAGGAAGAGAGCAACAGCTGCAACGTCCCACAAGGTTCAGGACTGGACGAAAAATGTCGCCCAACCTCGCAACTGGTCCACATTCATCTTCTTCCAGGTGGGTAGCCAAACGTTGATTCGATCCCAATTTGTGTTCCTGGTGCACATAACACTTGTTTCTTACAACAATCCAAGCTTTATGGCAAAACGGACCGAAACAAGTCGAGACGCTAACCTCACTTTGCCTACCTTCGCCACTAGTAACATAATATATTTCCAGAATAGTATACAATACACCTCCTCACTGTTAATTTCACTCCCTCTAAGGGCACTTGACTATTTCACAGTAGAGACAATGGCGGTACAGAGTTTTTGATGGTCACACATTTCGTTGATTTTTGTGATGTGCCGTCACACACATACGGATGACGTATGACGTCACACACATACGGATGTACAACTTTTCCTGCGTTTTCAACTGAAAATAAAATCCGTTCAAACCACTCGTTGTAATCGAACGGACGACCAAAACCGTAGCATGTTTTGGTTGTTGAGCGAAGTGGTTTTGGGAATTCTGAGGCCATATACCGTCAAGAGGCGCATCGTAAAAATATATATTTATAAAGGATGCGGTCACGTACCTCGAGTATATTTCAGGCATAACAGAAATCAAACGACAACAACATCAACAGAACAAAAGGGGGAAAACGAATCGTACCATTAGGACATATACGACATTTATGATAAGCACTCAAACATTGCTCACAACTCTTTACCGCAAGACACCCAGAAAAATGTCTCTTACACAAAAGGGAGACACTGACGTCTAACAATCAACCAACTAGAAGCGGGGATGTCATAGATACCTCCCATGATGAACGCACCCATCCCCTTGCCTCTCCCCAATCATGTACGCATCTGTGACCCCACAAGATGGGAAAATTGCCTACATTTCTCTCGTGCCGACTTTGACAACGCCAAGGATTACGGCACTTGCAAATACACCTATAGAAAGCGCATGAATCCCTATATGCGTAGGGAAAAGCATTCAACAATCTGAATGTTATTGCATATTCGTGGCTGTTCAAATACACCTATTAGAGCCTTTCCGGCTTAGTTCGTGCGCAAAGAAAAGTTCGGCGCTTATGATTTCGGCTGTTTTTGTTAAAAAATGTTTAGAAAGCGCATGAATCCCTACAGGCGTAGGGAAAAGCACTCAACAACCTGAATGTTATTGCATATTTGAGCGGCTCGTGTTCAAATACACCTATTAGAGTTTTTCAGGCTTGGTTCTTGCGCAAAGAAAAGTTCGGCGCATATGATTTCGGATGTTGTTTCCGACAAATACCTAGAAAACGCATGAATCCATAGAGGCGTAGGGAAAGGCATTCAACAACCTGAATGTTATTGTATATTCGAGCGGCTCGCGTTCAAATACATATATTAGAGCCTTTCCGGCTTGGTCCGTGCGCAAAGAAAAGTTCGGCGCCTATGATTTCGGCCGATTTTGTCGACAAATGCATAGAAAGCGCACGAATCCCTAGAGGCGTAGGGAAAAGCATTCAACAACCTGAATGTCATTGCATATTCGAGCGGCTCGCGTTCAAATACACCGATTAGAGCCTTTTCGGCTTGGTTCTTCTGCAAAAAAAAGTTCGGCGCCTATGATGTCGGCGGTTTTTTCCGACAAATGCCTAGAAAGCGCATGAATCCCTAGAGGCGTAGGGAAAAGCGTTCAACAACCTAAATGTAATTGTCGAAACAGCAGGGGAAAACGAGAAACAGGAAAGAGAGGTTTTCACTAGCAGCAGTTGAGATACATATAGGAAACCCTAATTGGGTTGTACTCGCTATAGAGTACCCCACTGCAGGCTAGACAAACATCGACATTCTGACACACCCCCATAGTCAAAGTGGGGTACAATCAACACAATAAGGAGGCAGTGCAATAGTTCACAAGGATAAGCAAAGCTAGAGGCTATCACAGAGGGCAAGTGAGGAGGAGGAGAAACTATGGAGGACGAGAAGATGAGAGGAAGCTGCAGACACACGGGCAACAGGAGTGCGCAGCACTGACGCTACCAGGCTAAACCCGGGCTACACGGCGACAGGCGCAGCTGGCTCACTGTGCTCCCAGGAGTGCTCACACTGTGGCTACCGGGCGCAGAGCCCCGGACTACACGACCACAGGGGGTTGTGGCTCTCTGGACTACCAGGAGTGCTCACACTGTGGCTACCGGGAGCAGAGCCCTGGACTACACGGCCACAGGAGGTCGTGGCTCTCTGGACTTCAGGCGCTGCGGACGACAAGTCGGCTACCTCCGGTCAACCTCCCCCAACTGTCCCACACCCCTTTCACACACCCCCTGCTGAACCACTAGCACCGCTCACACGCCACCCCCCTCGTACCACTCCGACGGCTCCAACACATCCACCCCCCTAGCGGCAGTTGCAGCAGTGGGAGACGGAGGAGGAGGAGGAGCAGGGGACGGCTCACACACACGACACCCCCATACTCTCCACCCCCAAACCCTAACACAGGAGTGCGGTCAGAAGCTCGGGGGACGGCGTGCGGCACTCGGGCAGACGGTACGGGCCGCTCACGGGCCTGGCGCAGGCCGGACGAACCGCGCGCGGGCTGCCCGAGCCGCGCGCGGGCCTGGCGCAGCCCGTACGAGCCGCGTGCGGGCCTGGCGCAGGCCGTACGGGCCGCGCGCGGGCCTGGCGCAGGCCGTACGGGCCGCGCGCGGGCCTGGCGCAGGTCGCGCGGGCCGCTACGGACGAAGGGGGGCGACGCGCGGGTCCCTGGGGGCGCTGCGACGGGCGACGGGGGGCGACGCGCGGATCGACGGGGCAGAAAACCGCCGCGCGCCCCGAGCGCGCGGCTTTCTCCAACCCGACCATACTCTACCACCATCGGCTCGGGCACCCAAACTTCCGCACACTTGCTGACATGGCCTGGTCATCGGCGCTCGCGAATGAAGAGCGCCCGCTGCACTTCCTGCACATGTGCGGATCCTTCCGCTTTTTGGGTGTGGAAGCGCTCGTTCCGAGTGTTTTTCTTCCGCCGGGTCACGTGGCTGCGCTTGTCTGGTCTTATTACCAAGCCAGCAAGGGCGTGGGAGGGTTGCGAGCATCATCGGTCATCGGCGCTCGCGAATGAAGAGCGCCCGCTGCACTTCCTGCACATGTGCGGATCCTTCCGCGTTTTGGGGGTGGAAGCGTTCGTTCCGAGCGTTTTTTTTCCATCGGGTCATGGGGCTGCGCTTGTCTGGGCCTATTACCGAGCCAGCAAGGGTGTGGGAGGGTTGCGAGCATCATCGGTCATCGGCGCTCGCGAATGAAGAGCGCCCGCTGCACTTCCTGCACATCTGCGGATCCTTCCGCGTTTTGGGGGTAGAAGCGCTCGTTCCGAGCGTTATTCTTCCGCCGGGTCACGTGGCTGCGCTTGTCTGGGCCTATTACCAAGCCAGCAAAGGCATGAGAGGGTTGCGAGCATCATCGGTCATCGGCGCTCGCGAATGAAGAGCGCCCGCTGCACTTCCTGCACATGTGCGGATCCTTCCGCTTTTTGGGTGTGGAAGCGCTCGTTCCGAGCGTTTTTCTTCCGCCGGGTCACGTGGCTGCGCTTGTCTGGTCTTATTAACAAGCCAGCAAGGGCGTGGGAGGGTTGCGAGCATCATCGGTCATCGGCGCTCGCGAATGAAGAGCGTCCGCTGCACTTCCTGCACATGTGCGGATCCTTCCGCCTTTTGGGGGTGGAAGCGCTCGTCCCGAGCGTTTTTCTTCCGCCGGGTCACGTGGTTGCGCTTTTCTGGGCCTATTACCAAGCCAGCAAGGACGCGGGAGGGTTGCGGGCATCACCGGTCATCGGCGCTCGCGAATGAAGAGCGCCCACTGCACTTCCTACACATGTGCGGATCCTTCCGCGTTTTCGGGGTGGAAGCACTCGTTCTGATCGTTTTTCTTCCGCCGGGTCACGTGGCTGCGCTTGTCTGGGCCTATTACCAAGCGAGCAAGGGCGTGGGAAGGTTGCGAGCATCACCGGTCATCGACGCTCGCGAATGAAGAGCGCCCGCTGCACTTCCTGCACATGTGCGGATCCTTCTGCGTTTTGGGGCCGGAAGCGCTCGTTCCGGGCGTTTTTCTTCCGCCGGGTCACGTGGCTGCGCTTGTCTGGGCCTATTACCAAGCCAGCAAGGGCGTGGGAGGGTTTCGAGCATCATCTGCCATCGGCGCTCGCGCATGAAGAGCGCCCGCTGCACTTCCTGCACATGTGCGGATCCTTCCGCGTTTTGGGGGTGGAAGCGCTAGTTCCGAGCGTTTTTCTTCCACCGGGTCACGTGGCTGCGCTTGTCTGGGCCTATTACCAAGCCAGCAAGGGCGTGGGAGGGCTGCGAGCATCATCAGTCATCGGCACTCGCAAATGAAGAGCGCCCGCTGCAATTCCTGCACATGTGCGGATCCTTCCGCTTTTTGGGTGTGGAAGCGCTCGTTCCGAGCGTTTTTCTTCCGCCGGGTCACGTGGCTGCGCTTGTCTGGTCTAATTACCAAGCCAGCAAGGGCGTGGGAGGGTTGCGAGCATCATCGGTCATCGGCGCTCGCGAATGAAGAGCGCCCGCTGCACTTCCTGCACATGTGCGGATCCTTCCGTCTGTTGGGGGTGGAAGCGCTCGTTCCGAGCAATTTTCTTCCGCCGGGTCACGTGGCTGCGCTTTTCTGGGCCTATTACCAAGCCAGCAAGGGCGCGGGAAGGTTGCGAGCATCATCGGTCATCGGCGCTCGCGAATGAAGAGCGGCCGCTACACTTCCTGCACATGCGCGGATCCTTCCGCGTTTTGGGGCTAGAAGTTCTTGTTCTGAGCATTTTTCTTCCGCCGGGTCACGTGGCTGCGCTTATCTGGGCCTATTACCAAGCCAGTAAGGGCGTGGGAGGGTTGCGAGCATCATCAGTTATCGGCGCTCGCGAATGAAGAGCGCCCGCTGCATTTCGTGCACATGTGCGGATCCTTTCGCGTTTTGGGGCTGGAAGCGCTCTTTCCGAGCGTTTTACTTCCGTCGGGTCACGTGGCTGCGCTTGTCTGGGCCTATTACCAATCCAGCAAGGGCGTGGGAGGGTTGCGAGCATCATCGGTCATCGGCGCTCGCGAATGAAGAGCGCCCGCTGCACTTCCTGCACATGTGCGGATCCTTCCGCTTTTTGGGTGTGGAAGCGCTCGTTCCGAGCGTTTTTCTTCCGCCGGGTCACGTGGCTGCACTTGTCTGGTCTTATTACCAAGCCAGCAAGGGCGTGGGAGGGTTACGAGCATCATCGGTCATCGGCGCTCGCGAATGAAGAGCGCCCGCTGCACTTCCTGCACATGTGCGGATCCTTCCGCGTTTTGGGGGTGGAAGCGCTCGTTCCGAGCGTTTTTCTTCCGCCGGGTCACGTGGCTGCGCTTGTCTGGGCCTATTACCCAGCCAGCAAGGGCGTGGGAGGGTTGTGAGCATCATCGGTCATCGGCGCTCGCGAATGAAGAGCGCCCGCTGCACTTCCTGCACATGTGCCGATCCTTCTGCGTTTTGGGGGTGGAAGCGTTCGTTCCGAGCGTTTTTCTTCCGCCGGGTCACGTGGCTGCGCTTGTCTGGGCCTATTACCAAGCCAGCAAGGACGTGGGAGGGTTGCGAGCATCATCGGTCATCGGCGCTCGCGAATGATAAGCGCCCGCTGCACTTCCTGCACATGTGCGGATCCTTCCGCGTTTTGGGGGTGGAAGCGTTCGTTCCGAGCGTTTTTCTTCTGCTGGGTTATGTGGCTGCGCTTGTCTGGGCCTATTACTAAGCCAGCAAGGGCGTGGGAGGGTTGCGAGAATCATCGGTCACCGGCGCTCGCGAATGAAGAGCGCCCGCTGCACTTCCTTCACATGTGCGGATCCTTCCGCGTTTTGGCGGTGGAAGCGCTCGTTTCGAGCGCTTTTCTTCCGTCGGGTCACGTGGCTCCGCTTCTCTGGGCCTATTACCAAGCCAGCAAGGGCGTGGGAGGGTTGCGAGCATCATCGGTCATCGGCGCTCGCGAATGAAGAGCGCCCGCTGCACTTCCTGCACATGTGCGGATCCTTCCGCGTTTTGGGGGTGGAAGCGCTCGTTACGAGCGTTTTTCTTCCGCCGAGTCACGTGGCTACGCTTGTCCGGGCCTATTACCAAGAAAGCAAGGAACAACCTGAATGTTATTTCAGATTCGAGTGGCTCGCATTCAAATACACCCATTAGAGCCTTTCCGGCTTGGTTCGTGCGCGAAGAAAAGTTCGGCGCCTATGATGTCGACCGTTTTTGCCGACAAACGCCGAGAAAGCGCATGAATCCCTGGAGGTGTAGGGAAAAGCAGTCAACAACCTGAATGTTATTGCATATTCGAGTGGCTCGTGTTCAAATACACCCATTGGAGCCTTTCCGGCTTGGTTCGTGCGCGAAGAAAAGTTCGGCGCCTATGATTTCGGCCGTTTTTACCGACAAACGCCGAGAAAGCGCATGAATCCCTAGAGGCGTACGGAAAAGCAGTCAACAACCTGAATGTTATTGCATATTCGAGTGGCTCGTGTTCAAATACACCCATTAGAGCCTTTCCGGCTCTGTTCGTGCGCGAAGAAAATTTCGGCGCCTATGATTTCGGCAGTTTTAACCGACAAACGTCTAGAAAGCGCATGAATCCCTAGAGGCGTACGGAAAAGCATTCAACAACCTGAATTGCATGAATCCCTAGAGGCGTAGGGAAAAGCGTTCAACAACCTGAATGTAATTGCATATTCGAGCGGCTCGCGTTCAAATACACCTATTATAGCCTTTCCGGCTTGGTTCTTGCGCGAAGAAAAGTTCGGCGCCTATGATTTCGGCTGTTTTTGCCGACAGACGCTTAGAAAGCGCATGAATCCCTGGAGGCGTAGGGAAAAGCGTTCAACAACCTGAATGTAATTGCATATTCGAGCGGCTCGCGTTCAAATACACCTATTAGAGCCTTTCCGGCTTGGTTCTTGCGCGAAGAAAAGTTCGGCTGTTTTTGCCGACAGACGCTTAGAAAGCGCATGAATCCCTGGAGGCGTAGGGAAAAGCGTTCAACAACCTGAATGTCATTGCATATTCGAGTGGCTCGCATTCAAATACACCCGTTAGAGCCTTTCCGGCTTGGTTCGTGCGCGAAGAAAAGTTCGGCGCCTATGATTTCGGCCGTTTTTACCGACAAACGCCGAGAAAGCGCATGAATCCCTAGAGGCGTACGGAAAATGTCAGAATCCCAACCACTAGACCATTGGGATAAAAGGGCTTGTTAAGTAGCGGGTCAGTGCGCCCATAACCCCCCAGGACAACGAGCCTGTAACCCTTCCCTAGGATCAATCGGGGATCACCAGTGGACCTCTGACACCCCCCCACACTGGGATGCCCGAAGTGCACACACTGGGATTCGAACCCGAGACCTTCCCTCTGATACCATGTCAGAATCCCAACCACTAGACCATTGGGATAAAAGGGCTTGTTAAGTAGCGGGTCAGTGCGCCCATAACCCCCCAGTACAACGAGCCTGTAACCCTTCCCTAGGATCAATCGGGGATCACCAGTGGACCTCTGACATGGATTCTGACAGAAAAGCAGTCAACAACCTGAATGTTATTGCATATTCGAGTGGCTCGTGTTCAAATACACCCATTAGAGCCTTTCCGGCTTGGTTCGTGCGCGAAGAAAAGTTCGGCGCCTATGATTTCGGCCGTTTTTTGCCGACAGACGCCTAGAAAGCGCATGAATCCCTGGAGGCGTAGGGAAAAGCGTTCAACGACCTGAATGTCATTGCATATTCGAGTGGCTCGCGTTCAAATACACCGATTAGAGCCTTTCCGGCTTGGTTCGTGCGCGAAGAAAAGTTCGGCGCCTATGATGTCGGCCGTTTTTTTCCGACAGACGCCAAGAAAGCGCATGAATCCCTGGAGGCGTAGGGAAAAGCAGTCAACAACCTGAATGTTATTGCATATTCGAGTGGCTCGTGTTCAAATACACCCATTGGAGCCTTTCCGGCTTGGTTCGTGCGCGAAGAAAAGTTCGGCGCATATGATTTCGGCTTTTACCGACAAACGCCGAGAAAGCGCATGAATCCCTAGAGGCGTACGGAAAAGCAGTCAACAACCTGAATGTTATTGCATATTCGAGTGGCTCGTGTTCAAATACACCCATTAGAGCCTTTCCGGCTTGGTTCGTGCGCGAAGAAAAGTTCGGCGCCTATGATTTCGGCCGTTTTAACCGACAAACGTCTAGAAAGCGCATGAATCACTAGAGGCATACGGAAAAGCATTCAACAACCTGAATTGCATGAATCCCTAGAGGCGTAGGGAAAAGCGTTCAACAACCTGAATGTAATTGCATATTCGAGCGGCTCGCGTTCAAATACACCTATTATAGCCTTTCCGGCTGGGTTCTTGCGCGAAGAAAAGTTCGGCGCCTATGATTTCGGCTGTTTTTGCCGACAGACGCTTAGAAAGCGCATGAATCCCTGGAGGCGTAGGGAAAAGCGTTCAACAACCTGAATGTAATTGCATATTCGAGCGGCTCGCGTTCAAATACACCTATTAGAGCCTTTCCGGCTTGGTTCTTGCGCGAAGAAAAGTTCGGCTGTTTTTGCCGACAGACGCTTAGAAAGCGCATGAATCCCTGGATGCGTAGGGAAAAGCGTTCAACAACCTGAATGTAATTGCATATTCGAGCGGCTCGCGTTCAAATACACCTATTAGAGCCTTTCCGGCTGGGCTCTTGCGCGAAGAAAAGTTCGGCGCCTATGATTTCGGCTGTTTTTGCGGACAGACGCTTAGAAAGCGCATGAATCCCTGGAGGCGTAGGGAAAAGCGTTCAACAACCTGAATGTAATTGCATATTCGAGCGGCTCGCGTTGAAATACACCTATTAGAGCCTTTCCGGCTGGGCTCTTGCGCGAAGAAAAGTTCGGCGCCTATGATTTCGGCCGTGAATCCCTGGAGGCGTAGGGAAAAGCGTTCAACAACCTGAATGTCATTGCATATTCGAGCGGCTCGCGTTCAAATACACCTATTAGAGCCTTTCCGGCTGGGCTGTTGCGCGAAGAAAAGTTCGGCGCCTATGATTTCGGCCGGTTTTTGCCGACAGACGCCTACAAAGCGCATGAATCCCTGGAGGCGTAGGGAAAAGCGTTCAACAACCTGAGTTTCATTGCATATTCGAGCGGCTCGCGTTCAAATACACCCATTAGAGCCTTTCCGGCTGGGTTCGCGCGCGAAGAAAAGTTCGGCGCCTATGATTTCGGCCGGTTTTTGCCGACAGACGCCTACAAAGCGCATGAATCCCTGGAGGCGTAGGGAAAAGCGTTCAACAACCTGAATGTCATTGCATATTCGAGCGGCTCGCGTTCAAATACACCCATTAGAGCCTTTCCGGCTTGGTTCGTGCGCGAAGAAAAGTTCGGCGCCTATGATTTCGGCCGGTTTTTTCCGACAGACGCCTAGAAAGCGCATGAATCCCTGGAGGCGTAGGGAAAAGCGTTCAACCACCTGAATGTCATTGCATATTCGAGTGGCTCGCGTTCAAATACACCCATTAGAGCCTTTCCGGCTTGGTTCGTGCGCGAAGAAAAGTTCGGCGCCTATGATTTCGGCCGTTTTTTTCCGACAGACGCCTAGAAAGCGCATGAATCCCTGGAGGCGTAGGGAAAAGCGTTCAACGACCTGAATGTCATTGCATATTCGAGTGGCTCGCTTTCAAATACACCCATTAGAGCCTTTCCGGCTTGGTTCGTGCGCGAAGAAAAGTTCGGCGCCTATGATGTCGGCCGTTTTTTTCCGACAGACGCCAAGAAAGCGCATGAATCCCTGGAGGCGTAGGGAAAAGCGTTCAACAACCTGAATGTCATTGCATATTCGAGCGGCTCGCGTTCAAATACACCCATTAGAGCCTTTCCGGCTTGGTTCGTGCGCGAAGAAAAGTTCGGCGCCTATGATTTCGGCCGTTTTTTTCCGACAGACGCCTAGAAAGCGCATGAATCCCTGGAGGCGTAGGGAAAAGCGTTCAACCACCTGAATGTCATTGCATATTCGAGTGGCTCGCGTTCAAATACACCCATTAGAGCCTTTCCGGCTTGGTTCGTGCGCGAAGAAAAGTTCGGCGCCTATGATTTCGGCCGTTTTTTTCCGACAGACGCCTAGAAAGCGCATGAATCCCTGGAGGCGTAGGGAAAAGCGTTCAACGACCTGAATGTCATTGCATATTCGAGTGGCTCGCTTTCAAATACACCGATTAGAGCCTTTCCGGCTTGGTTCGTGCGCGAAGAAAAGTTCGGCGCCTATGATGTCGGCCGTTTTTTTCCGACAGACGCCGAGAAAGCGCATGAATCCCTGGAGGCGTAGGGAAAAGCAGTCAACAACCTGAATGTCATTGCTGTCAGAACATATATATAGCTTATGCTGTTGTGTAGGCTATAGTGGGGTATCCCATAGGGGGTACAACCCAATTAGGGTTTCCCATATGTACTCACTTCATTCATAGTTCATTCATTCTCGTTCTACTCTTCTCATGGTATCGAGCAGGTTCCCTCGTGGGAACTGTTCCTAGGGCCCACCGTTTTTTTTTTTTTTTTTTCCTGCCCGGAGCGCACTCTGCCCCTACCCGAGTCGCGCTCCCCTCTCTCTTGGCCCCTAGTGGCCCCTTTAGCCGCCCGTCACGGCCCTTAGCCGCCCGCGCGCCGCCCGTCCCGGCCCCTTAGACGCCCGCGCGCCGCCCGTCCCGGCCCCTAGACGCCAGTGCGCCGCCCGGCCCGGCCCCTAGACGCCCGCGCGCCGCCCGTCCCGGCCCCTAGACGCCCGCGCGCCGCCCGTCCCGGCCCCTAGACGCCCGCGCGCCGCCAGTCCCGGCCCCTCGACGCCCGCGCGCCGCCCGTCCCGGCCCCTCGACGCCCGTGAGCCGCCCGTCCCGGCCCCTAGACGCCCGCGCGCCGCCCGTCCCGGCCCCTAGACGCCCGCGCGCCGCCCGTCCCGGCCCCTCGACGCCCACGCGCCGCCCGTCCCGGCCCCTAGACGCCCGCGCGCCACCCGGACCGACCCCTAGACGCCCGCGCGCCGCCCGTCCTGGCCCCTCGACGCCCGCGCGCCGCCCGTCCCGGCCCCTCGACGCCCGCGCGCCGCCCGTCCCGGCCCCACGCCGCCCTACCTGCGGCCCACTCGCCGCCCTACCTGCGGCTCGCCCGCCGCCCTAATTGCGGCCTGCCCGCCGCCCCACTTGCGGCCCTACCGCCCCCCTACCTACGGCCCGACCGCCGCCCTACCTGCGGCCCAACCGCCGCCCTACCTGCGGGAGCCGCCTAGCAGCAGAACCGCCGGGAGCCGAGCCGCCCTGCCGCCGAGCCGCCCGGGAGCCGAGCCGCCCTGCCGCCGATTCGCCCGGGAGCCGAGCCGCCCTGCCGCCGAGCCGCCCGGGAGCCGAGCCACCCTGCCGCCGAGCCGCCCGGGCGCCGAGCCGCACTGCCGCCGAGCCGCTGAGCAGCCGAGCCGCCCTACTGCCGGGCCGCCCGACCTGCCCTGTCCGGTGAGCACAGCCCCACTGTCACTGCGTGCCCTTCCCCTACTGCTTGCACTGCTCGTCTGTCGTCGTCATGGCTACCCCTAGCGTCCTCGCTTTTGACGCTGAGGGTCGAGCCATTGACTTTGAGGTCTGGGTCGACGACCTGCAGCTGTTCTTACAGTGCGATAGGGCGGACGGTCTTTCCCTCTTTGACCTCACCTCTGGCGCCTCTCCTGCCCCTGCTACTGATGCTGACCCCACTGTTCGCTCTCAGTGGGCCACCCGCGATGCTGCTGCACGTCTTGCTGTGCGTCGCCACCTGCCTACCACTGAGCGCGCGCACTTTAGTCAGTACAAGAGTGCTCAGACCTTGTACGACGCTGTAGTTGCGCGCTACTCTTCCCCTGCCACTGCTGCCCTGAGCCGCCTCATGCTACTGTACCTCTTTCCTGACCTTGCTGCCTTTCCCACTGTCGCTGACCTCATTACGCACCTCCGCACTAGTGACACTCGCTACTGCGCCGCCCTTCCTGCTGAGTTCTGCGCCAAGAACCCCCCCCCCATGTACATCACTCTCTATTACATCGTCACACGCCTCCCTGACTCCCTTCGCGTAGTCAGGGACCACTACCTCTCGGTCTGTCCCACCACTCTCACTGTCGACCTCCTCGAGAAGTCCCTCCTGGCGGCGGAGAAGAGCATCGTCGCTGTAGGAGCCTCTCGTGGTGACCCTCGCACCCCCATCTTTGAGGGGTGTTCTCCTTCCCCCCTGCTGCCCTCTGTTGCCTCTGCTGCTGCTGCCGACCTGCTTGGTCTTGAGTCGGTCTGCGCGGCGTCTGCCCCTAGCGGGAGACGCCGCCCTGGCAGGGGCAAGGGGGGCAAGGGCGCGGGTGGAGCTGGCGGGGGCGGTGGAGGAGGCGGTGGAGGCGGAGGAGGGAGTGGGGGTGGCGGTGGGAGTGGTGGCGGGGGCGGTGGTGGAGGTGGCAGCAGCGGAGGAGGAGGCGTCGGTGGCGGCGGCGGTGGGAGCGGAGGCAGCGGTGGTGGTGGAGGTGGAGGCAGCGGTGGCGGAGGGGGTGGAACTGGTCGGGGTGGTGCCCCGCAGCGTAGCGGCCCTGGTGGTGGCCAGCGTCAGCAGCAGCAGCAGCAGCAGCAGCGTTCGCGGGACATCCCCCCGCCCCAGCAGCTCCGTGAGTGGTACACGCAGCGTCAGCGGGGTGGGGGTTTTGGTCCATGCACCTACGTCCTTCGTTCCGGTGACCGAGCGGGTGAGCAGTGTGGGGGTGCGCACCCCACTCAGCGCTGCTTTGCCCGCCTGACGGACGCTTGGCGTCAGCAGTTCCCCGAGGCCAGTGAGATTCCCCGTTGGGGAGAGCTGTCTAGGGCTGGCGTAGCTGTCTTTGATCTTGACTTTGATGCTATCCTTGCTGCCATGTATGCTGTGACTATTAGTGAGGAGGGTGACTGTTACCAGTGTTTCCCGCCCGACCCGGGCATTGGTACTGCTGCGCCAGGTACTTCTGCGGCTGCTGCTCTAGGTGCCAGTGCGTCTGCACTCTCAGGTACTGGTGAGGCTGCGCTCTCAGGTACTGCGTCGGCTTCGGCCTCCCTCACCTTCACACTTGACTCAGGGGCTTCTCGCTCCTTCTTTCGAGACCGCACCACACTCACGCCGCTTGGCCGGCCGGTTGCAGTCTCCCTGGCTGACCCCTCTGGGGGTCCTGTCCTCTCTCACTTCTCCACTGTCCTCCCGTGTCCGGCTGCCCCCTCGGGCACCTTGTCTGGTCTGTACCTCCCCTCGTTCTCGACGAACTTGGTGAGTGGTGCTGACTTGCAGGATGCGGGGGTTCACCAGTTTACTCCTGCGAGTCAGCGGGTGACCCACTGCTCGGATGCCCGCACAGGCCGACACCTGGCCACGTTCTCGCGTCGGCCAGGGTCGAGTCTCTACACACTGACCACTGCGTCTCCTCCTGTCCCTGCGTCTGGCCAGGTAGCTGCGTCGGGTCAGGTGTTTGCTGCTGCGTCCAGGTCTGGTCCTGAGTCTGCCCCCTGCTCGTGTCGCCGCCTGTCTCACGAGACTCTCCTGTGGCACCACCGCCTTGGCCACCCCTCCTTGCTTCGTCTTCGGGGCATGGCTTCCCGTGTCCTTGTCTCTGGTCTTCCCCGGTCTCTCCCTCCCCTCCCTTCGGGACCCGGACCTTCTTGTGTCCCCTGTGTCGAGGGGCGGCTCCGGGCTGCCCCTCACTCCTCTCAGTTTCCCCCGACAGAGGCTCCTCTGCAGACGCTTCACATGGACGTGTGGGGCCCCGCCCGCGTCCGTGGGCAGGGTCACGAGCGCTACTTCCTGCTGGTGGTTGACGATTACTCGCGTTACACCACAGTCTTCCCCTTGCGCAGCAAGGGTGATGTCACTGAGGTGTTGATCGACTGGATCCGCGCAGCTCGTCTCCAGCTCAGGGGGAGCTTCGGCTCGGACTTTCCTGTTCTGCGTCTGCACTCTGACCGAGGTGGAGAGTTCTCCTCTGGCCTTCTGCGAGCCTACTGTCGTGCACGAGGCATCCGCCAGACCTTTACGCTTCCGGACTCTCCACAGCAAAATGGGATTGCTGAGCGCCGCATTGGCATGGTCATGGACGTCGCTCGTACGTCCATGATGCATGCGGCTGCCCCCCATTTTCTGTGGCCGTTTGCGGTTCGGTACGCGGCGCATCAGATCAACCTTCACCCCAGGGTCTCCCGGCCGGAGACCTCCCCAGCTCTGCTGTGGACGGGGAAGGTCGGCGATGCGTCTGCGTTCCGTGTCTGGGGATCTCGGGCGTTTGTCCGCGACTTGTCTGCGGACAAGCTGTCCCCTCGTGCTGCTCCCTGTGTCTTCCTCGGCTTCCCCCCTGACGCTCCAGGGTGGCAGTTCTACCACCCCTCCTCTCGTCGTGTTCTGTCCTCCCAGGACGTCACGTTCGACGAGTCAGTCCCCTTCTACCGCCTCTTCCCCTACCGCACTCCTTCCCTCCCCCCGCCACCGCACTTCCTTGTGCCAGGTCCCCCCCCGGTAGACCCCCTTCCCCCTCAGGGTCCTGCCCCTTCAGGTGTGTCCCAGGTAGACGCAGTCGAGCCGGTCGAGGTTGCTGGTGACTCTGGTCCTGCTGCGGGTGCTGAGCCTGGGGGTGCTGAGTCTGGGGGTGCTGAGCCTGGGGGTACTGCGACTGGGGGTGCTGAGCCTGGGGGTGCGGAGTCTGGGAGTGCTGAGCCTGGGGGTGCTGCGACTGGGGGTGCTGAGCCTGGGGGTGCGGAGTCTGGGGGTGCTGAGCCGTGGGGTGCTGCTACTGGGGGTGCTGAGCCAGGGGGTGCTGCGTCTGGAGGTGCTGAGCCTGGAGCTGCGGAGCCTGCGGCCACTGGACCTCCCCTTGTGGCGTCTGGCGGTGCGGGACCTGGCGGTTCTCCGGGTGCTTCGCCTCGGCGGGAGCCCCTCTCTCCACAGGAGCTGCGCGAGTGGTTTGCCCGGCGCTGGAGGCGTGCTGCTGGAGCTGGAGGTTCTTCGGCTACTGAGGGTGCTGGTGCCGCGGGTCCCGGAGGTGCTGGAGCTGGAGCTGCTGAGGGCGTTGGTGCTGAGGCTACTGCTGTCGGTCCTGGAGGCGGTCCTGCTGGGGGTGCTACTGGTGCTGCTGGAGGTCCTGGAGCTGGAGGTGCTACTGGCGCTGGTGCTGCCGCTGGGGGTACTGGTGCTGTCCCTGCTGTGTCTGGAGTCGTCGCGCGGCCTAGACCGTACTTCGTTCCGCTCCTTCAGCAGGTTCTTGGTCTCCCGCCTTCTACTGGTCCTCCTCCTCCCTTAGAGTGTCCACAGCCTGTCCTGTCACAGTTACAGTTACAGCCGGCCTCCCCACTGCCCGCTCCTTCTCCCTACACTGGTCCTACTGGAGGTCTTGCTGAGCGTCGTGAGCCTGCGTCTCGCCCTGCGTCGCCTGTCCGTGCTGCTCGCACTAGTGGTCGTGGTTCGCGTCAGCGTCCTCCTCCTGTCCCTGGCACGCACCGGATGTCTCTGCGTCCGTCCACTGCTCCTCTGCGTGCCCCTTTGCCTTCTCCTCCTGAGTCCTCTCTTCCTGCTCTTCCTGACCCGGAGTCGGACTCTCTTCGTGCTGCCAGTCCTGCTGTCACACGTCTCCTTGCTACTGTCGTCACTGACCCCTCTTTTGAGTCCACTGCTGCGTCTGCGCTTGTTGCTGAGCTCGTCGACTTTGCTGCTCGCTGTCGTCTAGACTACGCTGCCGGTCTTGTTGCTGAGTCTGCGTCTGTCTGTCCTCCGTCCGTCGGGGGTGAGTGTGCTCTTGGCACGGACGTCCTTGAGGACAGGCAGGAGGAGTTCAGGTGTCTGGCTGCTGCTTCACCTCATCTCGCGTCCGTACTACTTGCCCCTGAGGGAGACCCGGATGCACTAGACATCCCGACTCCGCGCTCTTACGCGGAGGCCGTAGAGGGTCCCTACTCCTCTCAGTGGCAGGCAGCTATGGATGCAGAGATGGCGTCCTGGAAGTCCACAGGCACCTACGTTGACGCGGTTCCCCCTCCTGGGGCGAACATCGTCAGTGGCATGTGGATCTTCAGGGTGAAGCGGCCGCCGGGCTCTCCACCTGTCTTCAAGGCGCGGTACGTCGCTCGTGGCTTCAGTCAGCGGCAGGGAGTTGACTACTTTCAGACCTTCTCTCCCACCCCGAAGATGACCACTCTTCGGGTGCTGCTGCACATAGCCGCTCAGCGCGACTACGAGCTCCACTCTCTTGACTTCAGTACTGCTTTCTTGCAGGGTAGCCTGCACGAGGAGATCTGGCTGCGCCGTCCACCTGGCTTCACTGGGACTTTTCCTCCTGGCACCCAGTGGAGCCTCCGACGGCCAGTCTACGGTCTCCGCCAGGCACCGCGTGAGTGGCACGACACACTGAGGACTACGCTTGCGGCTCTTGGGTTTGCTCCCTCTACTGCTGACCCGTCGTTGTTTCTGCGCACCGACACTTCTTTGCCGCCGTTCTACGTCCTCGTGTACGTCGACGACTTGGTCTTTGCCACAGCTGACACTGCTGGACTAGCCTACGTGAAGTCCGAGCTGCAGAAGAGACACACGTGCACAGACCTCGGTGAACTGCGCAGCTACCTTGGCTTGCAGATCACTCGGGACAGAGCACGCCGCACCATTACCTTGACTCAGTCACACATGGTGCAGCAGGTCCTTCAACGCTTCGGCTTCACGTACTCCTCGCCTCAGGCCACTCCTCTGTCTACTCGCCACTCGCTCTCAGCTCTGCCTTCGGATGAGTCCGTAGAGTCGAGTGGCCCGTACCCAGAGCTTGTTGGCTGCCTCATGTACCTGATGACCTGCACACGACCTGACCTTGCATACCCTCTTAGCATTCTTTCACGCTATGTTGCTCCTGGGAGACACCGACCAGAGCACATGGCTGCAGCGAAGAGGGTGTTGCGCTACTTGTGCAGTACGTCGGGCATGGGGCTAGTGCTTGGAGGGCGGAGTCCAGTGGTCCTCACTGGGCACGCGGACGCTTCTTGGGCAGACGACCAGGCTACACAGCGGTCGTCGCAGGGTTACACCTTCAGTCTTGGTTCCGGCTCTGTCTCGTGGCGGGCTACTCGCTCGTCCTCTGTTCTCAGCTCCAGTTGTGAGGCTGAGATCTACGCCGGGGCCATGGCTGCACAGGAGCTTCGCTGGCTCACCTACCTGCTGACTGACCTTGGAGAGCCGCCTCGTTCTCCTCCAGTGTTGTACGTAGACAACAAGGCCATGCTGGCCTTGTGTCGAGAGCAGCGCTTGGAGCACAGAACGAAGCACATTGCTCTCCGTTACTTTCTTGCTCGTGAGCTGCAGCAGCGTGGTCAGTTGCGACTTGCGTACGTGGCCTCTGAGGCCAACACTGCTGATGTGTTCACCAAGGCACTTGCGCCTTGTGACCATCAGCGCTTCTGCACCCAGCTGGGTCTTGTACCTGTCTTGCCTCACTTGCTCTCTTCTTGACCTTGCTTGTACTGTCACATATATATTCCTGCTCTTGCTTGTCTAGCTCTATATATATATGTGTACTCCTGCATGTGAACTGGCCCTGTTGCCCTGTCGTTGTGCTCGGACTGTGTGGTGACTTTGTGATCCACCCTGAGCTTGCTCTGCTTTGCTTGACTGGTCTTGTGACCCCTTGTTCTCCCCCACTTTGCCTATGGGGGTGTGTCAGAACATATATATAGCTTATGCTGTTGTGTAGGCTATAGTGGGGTATCCCATAGGGGGTACAACCCAATTAGGGTTTCCCATATGTACTCACTTCATTCATAGTTCATTCATTCTCGTTCTACTCTTCTCAATTGCATATTCGAGTGGCTCGTGTTCAAATACACCGATTAGAGCCTTTCCGGCTTGGTTCGTGCGCGAAGAAAAGTTCGGCGCCTATGATTTCGGCTTTTACCGACAAACGCCGAGAAAGCGCATGAATCCCTAGAGGCGTACGGAAAAGCAGTCAACAACCTGAATGTTATTGCATATTCGAGTGGCTCGTGTTCAAATACACCCATTAGAGCCTTTCCGGCTTGGTTCGTGCGCGAAGAAAAGTTCGGCGCCTATGATTTCGGCCGTTTTAACCGACAAACGTCTAGAAAGCGCATGAATCACTAGAGGCGTACGGAAAAGCATTCAACAACCTGAATTGCATGAATCCCTAGAGGCGTAGGGAAAAGCGTTTAACAACCTGAATGTAATTGCATATTCGAGCGGCTCGCGTTCAAATACACCTATTATAGCCTTTCCGGCTGGGTTCTTGCGCGAAGAAAAGTTCGGCGCCTATGATTTCGTCTGTTTTTGCCGACAGACGCTTAGAAAGCGCATGAATCCCTGGAGGCGTAGGGAAAAGCGTTCAACAACCTGAATGTAATTGCATATTCGAGCGGCTCGCGTTCAAATACACCTATTAGAGCCTTTCCGGCTTGGTTCTTGCGCGAAGAAAAGTTCGGCTGTTTTTGCCGACAGACGCTTAGAAAGCGCATGAATCCCTGGATGCGTAGGGAAAAGCGTTCAACAACCTGAATGTAATTGCATATTCGAGCGGCTCGCGTTCAAATACACCTATTAGAGCCTTTTCGGCTGGGTTCTTGCGCGAAGAAAAGTTCGGCGCCTATGATTTCGGCTGTTTTTGCGGACAGACGCTTAGAAAGCGCATGAATCCCTGGAGGCGTAGGGAAAAGCGTTCAACAACCTGAATGTAATTGCATATTCGAGCGGCTCGCGTTCAAATACACCTATTAGAGCCTTTCCGGCTGGGCTCTTGCGCGAAGAAAAGTTCGGCGCCTATGATTTCGGCTGTTTTTTCCGACAGACGCTTAGAAAGCGCATGAATCCCTGGAGGCGTAGGGAAAAGCGTTCAACAACCTGAATGTCATTGCATATTCGAGCGGCTCGCGTTCAAATACACCTATTAGAGCCTTTCCGGCTGGGCTCTTGCGCGAAGAAAAGTTCGGCGCCTATGATTTCGGCCGGTTTTTGCCGACAGACGCCTACAAAGTGAGAAGAAACAAGGAATGGATGAACTATGAATGAATTGGGTACAAGTACTAACCCTAATTGGGTTGTACCCCTTATGGGCTACCCCACTATAGCCTACACAATATGCATGAGCTATAATATTCTGACACACCCCCATAGGCAAAGTGGGGGAGAACAAGGGGTCACAAGACCAGTCAAGCAAAGTAAAGCAAAGCAAGCTCAGGGTGTCAGAACATATGTATAGCTTATGCTGTTGTGTAGGCTATAGTGGGGTATCCCATAGGGGATACAACCCAATTAGGGTTTCCTATATGTACTCACTTCATTCATAGTTCATCCATTCGCTTTCTCCTTTTCTCATGGAATCAGAGCAGGTCCCCTCCTAGGGACTGTTTCTAGGGCCCACCGAAGCGCGCCCCGAGGCGCGCTTTCTTTTTTTTTAGCGACCCTCCGTGTCGCCCCTAGCGGCCCGTTGCGCCGCCCTCACCTACGCGGCCCCACCGCCCTCACGTCGCGGCCCCGCCGCCCTCACGTCGCGGCCTCGCCGCCCTTGCCTACGCGGCCCCGCCGCCCTCACCTGCGCGGCCCCGCCGCCCTCACGTTGCGGCCCCGCCGCCCTCACTTCGCGGCCCCGCCGCCCTCACCTACGCGGCCTCGCCGCCCTTGCCTACGCGGCCCCGCCGCCCTCACCTTCGCGGCCCCGCCGCCCTCACTTCGCGGCCCCGCCGCCCTCACCTACGCGGCCTCACCGCCCTTGCCTTCGCGGCCTCGCCGCCCTCACCTACGCGGCCCCGCCGCCCCACTTCGCGGCCCAGCCGCCTATCCTCACCGGCCCCGCCGCCTATCCTCACCGGCCCCGCCGCCTACGACCGCCGAGCCGCCCTGCCGCCGAGCCGCCCAGCAGCCGAGCCGCCCGGGAGCCGAGCCGCCCTGCTGCCGAGCCGCCCTGCCGCCGAGTCGCCCGGGAGCCGAGCCGCCGAGCCGCCCTGCCGCCGAGCCGCCCGGGAGCCGAGCCGCCCAGCAGCCGAGCCGCCGAGCCGCCCAGCCGCCGGGCCGCCCTACTGCCGAGCCGCCCGACCTGCCCTGCCTGGTGAGCACAGCACCACTGTTACTGCGTGCCCCTCCCCTACTGCTTGCACTGCTACACTGTCGTCGTCATGGCTACCCCTAGTGTCCTCGCTTTTGACGCTGAGGGTCGAGCCATTGACTTTGAGGTCTGGGTCGACGACCTGCAGCTGTTCTTACAGTGCGATAGGACGGACGGTCTTTCCCTCTTTGACCTCACCTCTGGTGCCTCTCCTGCCCCTGCTGCTGATGCTGACCCCACTGTTCGCTCTCAGTGGGCCACCCGCGATGCTGCTGCACGTCTTGCTGTGCGTCGCCACCTGCCTACCACTGAGCGCGCGCACTTTAGTCAGTACAAGAGTGCTCAGACCTTGTACGACGCTGTAGTTGCGCGCTACTCTTCCCCTGCCACTGCTGCCCTGAGCCGCCTCATGCTACCGTACCTCTTTCCTGACCTTGCTGCCTTTCCCACTGTCGCTGACCTCATTACGCACCTCCGCACTAGTGACACTCGCTACCGCGCCGCCCTTCCTGCTGAGTTCTGCGCCAAGAACCCCCCCCCCATGTACATCACTCTCTATTACATAGTCACACGCCTCCCTGACTCCCTTCACGTAGTCAGGGACCACTTCCTCTCAGTCTGTCCCACCACTCTCACTGTCGATCTCCTCGAGAAGTCCCTCCTGGCGGCGGAGAAGAGCATCGTCGCTGTAGGAGCCTCTCGTGGTGACCCTCGCACCCCCATCTTTGAGGGGTGTTCTCCTTCCCCCCTGCTGCCCTCTGTTGCCTCTGCTGCTGCTGCCGACCTGCTTGGTCTTGAGTCGGTCTGCGCGGCGTCTGCCCCTAGCGGGAGACGCCGCCCTGGCAGGGGCAAGGGGGGCAAGGGCGCGGGTGGAACTGGAGGGGGCGGTGGAGGTGGCGGTGGAGGCGGCGGAGGGAGTGGGAGTGGCGGTGGGAGTGGTGGCGGGGGCGGTGGTGGCGGTGGCAGCAGCGGAGGAGGAGGCGGTGGTGGCGGCAGCGGTGGGAGCGGAGGCAGCGGTGGTGGTGGAGGTGGAGGCGGCGGTGGCGGAGGGGGTGGAGCTGGTCGGGGTGGTGCCCCGCAGCGTAGCGGCTCTGGTGGTGGCCAGCGTCAGCAGCAACAGCAGCAGCAGCGTTCGCGGGACATCCCCCCGCCCTAGCAGCTCCGTGAGTGGTACACGCAGCGTCAGCGGGGTGGGGGTTTTGGTCCGTGCACCTACGTCCTTCGTTCCGGCGACCGCGCGGGTGAGCAGTGTGGGGGTGCCCACCCCACCCAGCGCTGCTTTGGCCACCTGACGGACGCTTGGCGTCAGCAGTTCCCCGAGGCTAGTGAGATTCCCCGTTGGGGAGAGCTGTCTAGGGCTGGCGTAGCTATCTTTGATCTTGACTTTGATGCTATCCTTGCTGCCATGTATGCTGTGACTATTAGTGAGGAGGGTGACTGTTACCGGTGTTTCCCGCCCGACCCGGGCATTGGTACTGCTGCGCTAGGTACTTCTGCGGCTGCTGCTCTAGGTGCCAGTGCGTCTGCACTCTCAGGTACTGGTGAGGCTGCGCTCTCAGGTACTGCGTCGGCTTCGGCCTCCCTCACCTTCACGCTTGACTCAGGGGCTTCTCGCTCCTTCTTTCGAGACCGCACCACACTCACGCCGCTTGGCCGGCCGGTTGCAGTCTCCCTGGCTGACCCCTCTGGGGGTCCTGTCCTCTCTCACTTCTCCACTGTCCTCCCGTGTCCGGCTGCCCCCTCGGGCACCTTGTCTGGTCTGTACCTCCCCTCGTTCTCGACGAACTTGGTGAGTGGTGCTGACCTGCAGGATGCGGGGGTTCACCAGTTTACTCCTGCGAGTCAGCGGGTGACCCACTGCTCGGACGCCCGCACAGGCCGACACCTGGCCACGTTTTCGCGTCGGCCGGGGTCGAGTCTCTACACCCTGACCACTGAGTCTCCTCCTGTCCCTGCGTCTGGCCAGGTAGCTGCGTCGGGTCAGGTGTTTGCTGCTGCGTCCAGGTCTGGTCCTGAGTCTGCCCCCTGCTCGTGTCGCCGCCTGTCTCAGGAGACCCTCCTGTGGCACCACCGTCTTGGCCACCCCTCCTTGCCTCGTCTTCGGGGCATGGCTTCCCGTGTCCTTGTCTCTGGTCTTCCCCGGTCTCTCCCTCCCCTTCCTTCGGGACCCGGACCTTCCTGTGTCCCCTGTGTCGAGGGGCGGCTCCGGGCTGCCCCTCACTCCTCCCAGTTTCCCCCGACAGAGGCTCCTCTGCAGACGCTTCACATGGACGTGTGGGGCCCGGCCCGCGTCCGTGGGCAGGGTCACGAGCGCTACTTCCTGCTGGTGGTTGACGACTACTCGCGTTACACCACAGTCTTCCCCTTGCGCAGCAAGGGTGATGTCACTGAGGTGTTGATCGACTGGATCCGCGCAGCTCGTCTCCAGCTCAGGAGGAGCTTCGGCTCGGACTTTCCTGTTCTGCGTCTGCACTCTGACCGAGGTGGAGAGTTCTCCTCTGGCCTTCTGCGAGCCTACTGTCGTGCACGAGGCATCCGCCAGACCTTTACGCTTCCGGACTCTCCACAGCAAAATGGGATTGCTGAGCGCCGCATTGGCATGGTCATGGACGTCGCTCGTACGTCCATGATGCATGCGGCTGCCCCCCATTTTCTGTGGCCGTTTGCGGTGAGGTACGCGGCGCATCAGATCAACCTTCACCCCAGGGTCTCCCGGCCGGAGACCTCCCCAGCTCTGCTGTGGACGGGGAAGGTCGGCGATGCGTCTGCGTTCCGTGTCTGGGGATCTCGGGCGTTTGTCCGCGACTTGTCTGCGGACAAGCTGTCCCCTCGTGCTGCTCCCTGTGTCTTCCTCGGCTTCCCCCCTGACGCCCCAGGGTGGCAGTTCTACCACCCCTCCTCTCGTCGTGTTCTGTCCTCCCAGGACGTCACGTTCGACGAGTCAGTCCCCTTCTACCGCCTCTTCCCCTACCGCACTCCTTCCCTCCCCCCGCCACCGCACTTCCTTGTGCCAGGTCCCCCCCCGGTAGACCCCCTTCCCCCTCAGGGTCCTGCCCCTTCAGGTGTGTCCCAGGTAGACGCGGTCGAGCCGGTCGAGGTTGCTGGTGACTCTGGTCCTGCTGCGGGTGCTGAGCCTGGGGGTGCTGACTCTGGGGGTGCTACGCGCGTGGGTGCTGAGCTTGGGGGTGCTGAGCCTGGGGGTGCTGAGTCTGGGGGTGCTGAGCCTGGGGGTACTGCGACTGGGGGTGCTGCGCCTGGGGGTGCGGAGTCTGGGGGTGCTGAGCCTGGGGGTGCTGCGACTGGGGGTGCTGAGCCAGGGGGTGCTGCGTCTGGAGCTGCTGAGCCTGGAGCTGCGGAGCCTGCGGCCACTGGACCTCCCCTTGTGGCGTCTGGCGGTGCGGGACCTGGCGGTTCTCCGGGTGCTTTGCCTCGGCGGGAGCCCCTCTCTCCACAGGAGCTGCGCGAGTGGTTTGCTCGCCGCTGGAGACGTACTGCTGGAGCTGGAGCTCCTTCGGCTGCTGAGGGTACTTGTGCCGCTGGTCCCGGAGCTGCTGGGCCCTCGGGTCCGCCTGGAGCTGGAGCTGCTGCGGGTGTTGGTGCTGAGACTGCTGCTGTCCTTCCTGGCGGTGGCCCTGCTGCGGGTGCTGCTGGTGCTGCTGGAGGTCCTCCTGCTGGAGGTGCGGTTGGCGCTGGTGCTGCTGCTGAGGGTGCTGTCCCTGCTGTGTCTGGAGTCGCCGCGCGGCCTCGGCCGTACTTCGTTCCCCTCCTACAGCAGGTTCTTGGTCTTTCTCCTCCTGCAGCGTGTCCACCGCCTGTTCAGTCACAGTCCCAGTTAGAGCCCGCCTCCCCACTTCCTGCTCCCTCTCCTTACACTGGTCCCACTGGAGGTCTTGCTGAGCGTCGTGAGCCTGCGTCTCGTCCTGCGTCGCCTGTTCGTGCTGCTCGCGCTAGTGGTCGCGGTTCGCGTCAGCGTCCTCCTCCTGTCCCTGGCACGCACCGGATGTCTTTGCGTCCGTCCACTGCTCCTCTGCGTGCCCCTTTGCCTTCTCCTCCTGAGTCCTCCCTTCCTGCACTTACCGACCCAGAGTCCGACTCTCTTCGTGCTGCTAGTCCTACTGTCACACGTCTCCTTGCTACTGTCGTCACTGACCCCTCTTTTGAGTCCACTGCTGCGTCTGCGCTTGTTGCTGAGCTCGTCGACTTTGCTGCTCGCTGTCGTCTAGACTACGCTGCCGGTCTTGTTGCTGAGTCTGCGTCTGTCTGTCCTCCGTCCGTCGGGGGTGAGTGTGCTCTTGGCACGGACGTCCTTGAGGACAGGCAGGAGGAGTTCCAGTGTCTGGCTGCTGCTTCACCTCATCTCGCGTCCGTACTACTTGCCCCTGAGGGAGACATCCCGACTCCGCGCTCTTACGCGGAGGCCGTAGAGGGTCCCTACTCCTCTCAGTGGCAGGCAGCTATGGATGCAGAGATGGCGTCCTGGAAGTCCACAGGCACCTACGTTGACGCGGTTCCCCCTCCTGGGGCGAACATCGTCAGTGGCATGTGGATCTTCAGGGTGAAGCGGCCGCCGGGCTCTCCACCTGTCTTCAAGGCGCGGTACGTCGCTCGTGGCTTCAGTCAGCGGCAGGGAGTTGACTACTTTCAGACCTTCTCTCCCACCCCGAAGATGACCACTCTTCGGGTGCTACTGCACATAGCCGCTCAGCGCGACTACGAGCTCCACTCTCTTGACTTCAGCACTGCTTTCTTGCAGGGTAGCCTGCACGAGGAGATCTGGCTGCGCCGTCCACCTGGCTTCACTGGGACTTTCCCTCCTGGCACCCAGTGGAGCCTCCGACGGCCAGTCTACGGTCTCCGCCAGGCACCGCGTGAGTGGCACGACACACTGAGGACTACGCTTGCGGCTCTTGGGTTTGCTCCCTCTACTGCTGACCCGTCGTTGTTTCTGCGCACCGACACTTCTTTGCCGCCGTTCTACATCCTCGTGTACGTCGAAGACTTGGTCTTTGCCACAGCTGACACTGCTGGACTAGCCTACGTGAAGTCCGAGCTGCAGAAGAGACACACGTGCACAGAGCTGGGTGAACTGCGCAGCTACCTTGGCTTGCAGATCACTCGGGACAGAGCACGCCGCACCATTACCTTGACTCAGTCACACATGGTGCAGCAGGTCCTTCAGCGCTTCGGCTTCACGTACTCCTCGCCTCAGGCCACTCCTCTGTCTACTCGCCACTCGCTCTCAGCTCTGCCTTCGGATGAGTCCGTAGAGTCGAGTGGCCCGTACCCAGAGCTTGTTGGTTGCCTCATGTACCTGATGACCTGCACACGACCTGACCTTGCATACCCTCTTAGCATTCTTGCACGCTATGTTGCTCCTGGGAGACACCGACCAGAGCACATGGCTGCAGCGAAGAGGGTGTTGCGCTACTTGTGCAGTACGTCGGGCATGGGGCTAGTGCTTGGAGGGCGGAGTCCAGTGGTCCTCACTGGGCACGCGGAAGCTTCTTGGGCTGACGACCAGGCTACGCAGCGGTCGTCGCAGGGTTACACCTTCAGTCTTGGTTCCGGCTCTGTCTCGTGGCGGGCTACACGCTCGTCCTCTGTTCTCGGCTCCAGTTGTGAGGCTGAGATCTACGCCGGGGCCATGGCTGCACAGGAGCTTCGCTGGCTCACCTACCTGCTGACTGACCTTGGAGAGCCGCCTCGTTCTCCTCCAGTGCTGTACGTAGACAACAAGGCCATGCTGGCCTTGTGTCGAGAGCAGCGCTTGGAGCACAGAACGAAGCACATTGCTCTCCGTTACTTTCTTGCTCGTGAGCTGCAGCAGCGTGGTCAGTTGCGACTTGCGTACGTGGCCTCTGAGGCCAACACTGCTGATGTGTTCACCAAGGCACTTGCGCCTTGTGACCATCAGCGCTTCTGCACTCAGCTGGGTCTTGTACCTGTCTTGCCTCACTTGCTCTCCTCTTGACCTTGCTTGTACTGTCACATATATATACCTGCTCTTGCTTGTCTAGCTCTATATATATATCTGTGCACTCCTGCATGTGAACTGGCCTTGTGGCCTTGTCGTTGTGCTCGGACTGTGTGGTGACTTTGTGATCCACCCTGAGCTTGCTGTGCTTTGTGTGACTGGTCTTGTGACCCCTTGTTCTCCCCCACTTTGCCTATGGGGGTGTGTCAGAACATATATATAGCTTATGCTGTTGTGTAGGCTATAGTGGGGTATCCCATAGGGGGTACAACCCAATTAGGGTTTCCTATATGTACTCACTTCATTCATAGTTCATCCATTCGCTTTCTCCTTTTCTCACAGGGTGGATCACAAAGTCACCACACATTCCGAGCACAAGTTCAAGGCCACAAGGCCAGTTCACATGCAGGAGTACATATATATATAAAGGCTAGACAAGCAAGAGCAGGTATATATATATGTAACAGCACAAGCAAGGTCAAGAGGTGAGCAAGTGAGGCAAGGTAGGCACAAGGCCTAGCTGAGTACAGAAGCGCTGATGGTCACAAGGCGCAAGCGCCTTGGTGAAGATATCAGCAGTGTTGGCCTCAGAGGCCACGTACGCAAGACGCAGCTGACCACGCTGCTGCAGCTCACGAGCAAGAAAGTAGCGGAGAGCAATGTGCTTCGTTCTGTGCTCCAGTCGCTGCTCCCGACACAAGGCCAGCATGGCCTTGTTGTCTACGTACAGCACTGGAGGAGAACGAGGCAGCTCTCCGAGGTCAGTCAGCAGGTAGGTGAGCCAGCGAAGCTCCTGTGCAGCCATGGCTCCTGCGTAGATCTCAGCCTCACAACTGGGGCCGAGAACAGAAGACGAGCGGGTAGCCCGCCACGAAACAGAGCCGGAACCAAGGCTGAAGGTGTAACCCTGTGACGACCGCTGCGTAGCCTGGTCGTCAGCCCAAGAAGCGTCTGCGTGCCCAGTAAGGACCACTGGACTCTGCCCTCCAAGCACAAGCCCCATGCCCGACGTACAGCACAAGTAGCGCAACACCCTCTTCGCTGCAGCCATGTGCTCCGGTCTGTGTCTCCCAGGAGCAACATAGCGTGCAAGAATGCTAAGAGGGTATGCAAGGTCAGGTCGTGTGCAGGTCATCAGGTACATGAGGCAGCCAACAAGCTCTGGGTACGGGCCACTCGACTCTACGGACTCATCCGAAGGCAGAGCTGAGAGCGAGTGGCGAGTAGACAGAGGAGTGGCCTGAGGCGAGGAGTACGTGAAGCCGAAGCGCTGAAGGACCTGCTGCACCATGTGTGACTGAGTCAGGGTAATGGTGCGGCGTGCTCTGTCCCGAGTGATCTGCAAGCCAAGGTAGCTGCGCAGTTCACCCAGGTCAGTGCACGTGTGTCTCTTCTGCAGCTCGGACTTCACGTGGGCTAGTCCAGCAGTGTCAGCTGTGGCAAAGACCAAGTCGTCGACGTACACGAGGATGTAGAACGGCGGCAAAGAAGTGTCGGTGCGCAGAAACAGCGACGGGTCGGCAGTAGAGGGAGCAAACCCAAGAGCCGCAAGTGTAGTCCTCAGTGTGTCGTGCCACTCACGTGGTGCCTGGCGGAGACCGTAGACTGGCCGCCGTAGGCTCCACTGGGTGCCAGGAGGAAAAGACCTAGTGAAGCCAGGTGGGCGACGCAGCCAGATCTCCTCGTGCAGGCTGCCCTGCAAGAAAGCAGTGCTGAAGTCAAGAGAGTGTAGCTCGTAGTCACGGTGAGCAGCTACGTGCAGCAGTACCCGAAGAGTGGTCATCTTCGGGGTGGGAGAGAAGGTCTGAAAGTAGTCAACTCCCTGCCGCTGACTGAAGCCACGAGCCACGTAACGCGCCTTGAAGACAGGCGGAGAACCCGGTGGTCGCTTCACCCTGAAAATCCACATGCCACTGACGATGTTCGCCCCAGGAGGGGGAACAGCGTCAACGTAGGTGCCTGTGGACTTCCAGAAAGCCATCTCTGCGTCCATAGCTGCCTGCCACTGAGAGGAGTAGGGACCCTCTATCGCCTCCGCGTAAGAGCGCGGAGTCGGGATGTCAAGTGCATCCGGGTCTCCCTCAGGGGTAAGCAGTACGGACACGAGATGAGGTGAAGCAGCGGCCAAGCACTGGAACTCCTCCTGCCTGTCCTCAAGGACGTCCGTGCCAAGGGCACACTCACCCCCGACGGACGGAGGACAGACAGACTCAGACTCAGCAACAAGACTGGCGACGTAGTCTAGGCGACAGCGAGCAGCAAAGTCGACGAGCTCAGCAACTAGGGCAGACGCAGCAGTGGACTCAAAGGAAGGGTCAGTGACAACAGTAGCAAGGAGACGCGTGACAGTAGGACTGGCAGCACGAAGAGAGTCCGACTCCGGGTCGGCAAGAGCAGGAAGAGAAGACTCAGGAGGAGAAGGCAAAGGGGCACGCAGAGGAGCAGTGGACGGACGCAGAGACATCCGGTGCGTGCCAGGGACAGGAGGAGGACGCTGACGCTCGGCGGCTGGGCGGCTGGGCGGCTCGGCTGCTGGGCGGCTCGGCTGCTGGGCGGCTTGGCGGCTGGGCGGCTCGGTTGCTGGGCGGCTCGGCGGCTCAGCGGCTGGGCTGCTCGGTTGATGGGCGGCTCGGCGGCTGGGCTGCTCGTAGGAGTAGGCGTGGGGGCCGTAGGAGCAGGCGCCGGGGCCGTAGGAGCAGGGGCCGGGGCCGCTAGGGCGGCGGATCGGGGCCGCGAGGGCGGCGGATCGGGGCCGCGAGGGCGGCGGAGTAGGGGCCGCGAGGGCGGCGGAGTAGGGGCCGCGAGGGCGGCGGATCGGGGCCGCGAGGGCGGCGAATCGGGGCCGCAAGGGCGGCGGAGTAGGGGCCGCGAGGGCGGCGGATCGGGGCCGCGAAGGGCGGCGGATCGGGGCCGCGAGGGCGGCGGAGCGGGGCCGCGAGGGCGGCGGATCGGGGCCGCGAGGGCGGCGGATCGGGGCCGCGAGGGCGGCGGAGTAGGGGCCGCGAAGGGCGGCGGAGTAGGGGGCCGCGAGGGCGGCGGATCGGGGCCGCGAAGGGAGGCGGCCGGCGCCGCGAGGGTGGGGCCGCGGGGTCGCTAGGGTAGGGCGACAGAGCCGCGAGGGCGGCTCGAAGGGGCCGCGAGGGCGGCGCGAAGGGGCCGCTAGGGCGGCGCGAGAGAGGGGAGCGCGACTCGGGCAGGGGCTGAGTGCGCTCCGGGCAGGAAAAAAAAAAAAAACGGTGGGCCCTAGGAACAGTTCCCACGAGGGAACCTGCTCGATACCATGAGAAGAAACAAGGAATGGATGAACTATGAATGAATTGGGTACAAGTACTAACCCTAATTGGGTTGTACCCCTTATGGGCTACCCCACTATAGCCTACACAATATGCATGAGCTATAATATTCTGACACAAAGCGCATGAATCCCTGGAGGCGTAGGGAAAAGCGTTCAACAACCTGAATGTCATTGCATATTCGAGCGGCTCGCGTTCAAATACACCCATTAGAGCCTTTCCGGCTGGGTTCGCGCGCGAAGAAAAGTTCGGCGCCTATGATTTCGGCCCGTTTTTGCCGACAGACGCCTACAAAGCGCATGAATCCCTGGAGGCGTAGGGAAAAGCGTTCAACAACCTGAATGTCATTGCATATTCGAGCGGCTCGCGTTCAAATACACCCATTAGAGCCTTTCCGGCTGGGTTCGCGGCTCGCGTTCAAATACACCCATTAGAGCCTTTCCGGCTTGGTTCGTGCGCGAAGAAAAGTTTGGCGCCTATGATTTCGGCCGTTTTTTTCCGACAGACGCCTAGAAAGCGCATGAATCCCTGGAGGCGTAGGGAAAAGCGTTCAACCACCTGAATGTCATTGCATATTCGAGTGGCTCGCGTTCAAATACACCCATTAGAGCCTTTCCGGCTTGGTTCGTGCGCAAAGAAAAGTTCGGCGCCTATGATTTCGGCCGTTTTTTGCCGACAGACGCCTAGAAAGCGCATGAATCCCTGGAGGCGTAGGGAAAAGCGTTCAACGACCTGAATGTCATTGCATATTCGAGTGGCTCGCGTTCAAATACACCGATTAGAGCCTTTCCGGCTTGGTTCGTGCGCGAAGAAAAGTTCGGCGCCTATGATGTCGGCCGTTTTTTTCCGACAGACGCCAAGAAAGCGCATGAATCCCTGGAGGCGTAGGGAAAAGCAGTCAACAACCTGAATGTTATTGCATATTCGAGTGGCTCGTGTTCAAATACACCCATTGGAGCCTTTCCGGCTTGGTTCGTGCGCGAAGAAATGTTCGGCGCCTATGATTTCGGCTTTTACCGACAAACGCCGAGAAAGCGCATGAATCCCTAGAGGCGTACGGAAAAGCAGTCAACAACCTGAATGTTATTGCATATTCGAGTGGCTCGTGTTCAAATACACCCATTAGAGCCTTTCCGGCTTGGTTCGTGCGCGAAGAAAAGTTCGGCGCCTATGATTTCGGCCGTTTTAACCGACAAACGTCTAGAAAGCGCATGAATCACTAGAGGCGTACGGAAAAGCATTCAACAACCTGAATTGCATGAATCCCTAGAGGCGTAGGGAAAAGCGTTCAACAACCTGAATGTAATTGCATATTCGAGCGGCTCGCGTTCAAATACACCTATTATAGCCTTTCCGGCTGGGTTCTTGCGCGAAGAAAAGTTCGGCGCCTATGATTTCGGCTGTTTTTGCCGACAGATGCTTAGAAAGCGCATGAATCCCTGGAGGCGTAGGGAAAAGCGTTCAACAACCTGAATGTAATTGCATATTCGAGCGGCTCGCGTTCAAATACACCTATTAGAGCCTTTCCGGCTTGGTTCTTGCGCGAAGAAAAGTTCGGCTGTTTTTGCCGACAGACGCTTAGAAAGCGCATGAATCCCTGGATGCGTAGGGAAAAGCGTTCAACAACCTGAATGTAATTGCATATTCGAGCGGCTCGCGTTCAAATACACCTATTAGAGCCTTTTCGGCTGGGTTCTTGCGCGAAGAAAAGTTCGGCGCCTATGATTTCGGCTGTTTTTGCGGACAGACGCTTAGAAAGCGCATGAATCCCTGGAGGCGTAGGGAAAAGCGTTCAACAACCTGAATGTAATTGCATATTCGAGCGGCTCGCGTTCAAATACACCTATTAGAGCCTTTCCGGCTGGGTTCTTGCACGAAGAAAAGTTCGGCGCCTATGATTTCGGCTGTTTTTTCCGACAGACGCTTAGAAAGCGCATGAATCCCTGGAGGCGTAGGGAAAAGCGTTCAACAACCTGAATGTAATTGCATATTCGAGCGGCTCGCGTTCAAATACACCTATTAGAGCCTTTCCGGCTGGGCTCGCGCGCGAAGAAAAGTTCGGCGCCTATGATTTCGGCCGGTTTTTGCCGACAGACGCCTACAAAGCGCATGAATCCCTGGAGGCGTAGGGAAAAGCGTTCAACAACCTGAATGTCATTGCATATTCGAGCGGCTCGCGTTCAAATACACCCATTAGAGCCTTTCCGGCTGGGCTCGCGCGCGAAGAAAAGTTCGGCGCCTATGATTTCGGCCCGTTTTTGCCGACAGACGCCTACAAAGCGCATGAATCCCTGGAGGCGTAGGGAAAAGCGTTCAACAACCTGAATGTCATTGCATATTCGAGCGGCTCGCGTTCAAATACACCCATTAGAGCCTTTCCGGCTGGGTTCGCGCGCGAAGAAAAGTTCGGCGCCTATGATTTCGGCCCGTTTTTGCCGACAGACGACTACAAAGCGCATGAATCCCTGGAGGCGTAGGGAAAAGCGTTCAACAACCTGAATGTCATTGCATATTCGAGCGGCTCGCGTTCAAGTACACCCATTAGAGCCTTTCCGGCTGGGTTCGTGCGCGAAGAAAAGTTCGGCGCCTATGATTTCGGCCGTTTTTTGCCGACAGACGCCTAGAAAGCGCATGAATCCCTGGAGGCGTAGGGAAAAGCGTTCAACAACCTGAATGTCATTGCATATTCGAGTGGCTCGCGTTCAAATACACCCATTAGAGCCTTTCCGGCTTGGTTCGTGCGCGAAGAAAAGTTCGGCGCCTATGATTTCGGCCGTTTTTTTCCGACAGACGCCTAGAAAGCGCATGAATCCCTGGAGGCGTAGGGAAAAGCGTTCAACCACCTGAATGTCATTGCATATTCGAGTGGCTCGCGTTCAAATACATCGATTAGAGCCTTTCCGGCTTGGTTCGTGCGCGAAGAAAAGTTCGGCGCCTATGATTTCGGCCGTTTTTTTCCGACAGACGCCTAGAAAGCGCATGAATCCCTGGAGGCGTAGGGAAAAGCGTTCAACGACCTGAATGTCATTGCATATTCGAGCGGCTCGCGTTCAAATACACCGATTAGAGCCTTTCCGGCTTGGTTCGTGCGCGAAGAAAAGTTCGGCGCCTATGATGTCGGCCGTTTTTTTCCGACAGACGCCAAGAAAGCGCATGAATCCCTGGAGGCGTACGGAAAAGCAGTCAACAACCTGAATGTTATTGCATATTCGAGTGGCTCGTGTTCAAATACACCCATTGGAGCCTTTCCGGCTTGGTTCGTGCGCGAAGAAAAGTTCGGCGCCTATGATTTCGGCTTTTACCGACAAACGCCGAGAAAGCGCATGAATCCCTAGAGGCGTACGGAAAAGCAGTCAACAACCTGAATGTTATTGCATATTCGAGTGGCTCGTGTTCAAATACACCCATTAGAGCCTTTCCGGCTTGGTTCGTGCGCGAAGAAAAGTTCGGCGCCTATGATTTCGGCCGTTTTAACCGACAAACGTCTAGAAAGCGCATGAATCACTAGAGGCGTACGGAAAAGCATTCGTGGGGCTAGTGGTGCAGCAAGGGGTGTGTGAAAGGGGGGTGGGACAGTTGGGGGAGGTTGAGCGGAGACAGCCGTCGTGTCGTCAGCAGCGCCAGTAGTCCGGGGCCCTTGCTCTGGTAGCCCAGTATGAGCCAGCTGCGCCAGTTGCCCGTGGGTCCGTTGCTCCTGCCGCTCGTCTTAGCCGTGGAGCCAGTTACTCCTGTAGTCCGGGGCCCTTGCTCCGGTAGCCACTCCGTCAGTGCGGCTCCTGTTGCCCGTGTGTCTGCAGCTTCAGCCATCGCCTCCTACCTCCTCTCCTCTCACAGTCCCGCCTGCTCCTCCTCACTTGCCCTTTGTTAATGCCTCTAGATTTGCTTGTACTTGTGAACCTGCTCTATGAATGCTTGCTGTGCTGATTATACCCCACTTTGACTATGGGGGTGTGTTAGAATGTGTTTGCTGTCTAGTCTGCAGTGGGGTACTCTGTAGTGAGTACAACCCAATTAGGGTTTCCTATTTGTATCCCAACTGTTGCTAGTGCAACCCCTCTTCTCTGTTTCATCATTCATTCTCATTTCTGACAGGTTCGTGCGCGAAGAAAAGTTCGGCGCTTATGATTTCGGCCGTTTTAACCGACAGACGCCTAGAAAGCGCACGAATCCCTAGAGGCGTAGGGAAAAGCAGTCAACAACCTGAATTTTATTGCATATTCGAGTGGCTCGTGTTCAAATACACCAATAAGAGCCTTTTCGACTTGGTTCTTATGCAAAGAAAGTTCGGCGCCTATGATTTCGGCCGTTTTAACCGACAAACGCCTAGAAAGCGCACGAATCCCTAGAGGCGTAGGGAAAAGCAGTCATTAACCTGAATTTTATTGCATATTCGAGTGGCTCGTGTTCAAATACACCGATAAGAGCCTTTTCGACTTGGTTCTTATGCAAAGAAAGTTCGGCACCTATGATTTCGGTCGTTTTAACCGACAAACGTCTAGAAAGCGCATAAATCCCTAGACGCGTACGCAAAAGCATTCAACAACCTCTATCTTATTGCATATTCGAGTGGCTCCTGTTCAAATACACCCATTAGAGCCTTTTTGGCTTGGTTCGTGCGCAAAGAAAAGTTCGGCGCCTATGATTTCGGCTGTTTTTTCGGACAAATGCGTAGAAAGCGCATGAATCCCTATAGGCGTAGGGAAAAGCATTCAGCAATCTGAATGTTATTGCACATTCGAGTGGCTCATGTTCAAATTCACCTACTAGAGCCTTTTCGGCTTGGTTCGTGCGCAAACAAAAGTTCGGCGCCTATGATTTCCGCTGTTTTTTTTTTCGAAAAATGCTTAGAAAGCGCATGAATCCCTATAGGCGTAGGGAAAAGCATTCAGCAATCTGAATGTTTTTGCATATTTGAGTGGCTCATGTTCAAATACACCTATTAGAGCCCGAGCACATCAAACGTTTAAATAGGCTCGACTACCGGCACCTCGGCCCGTACCAACGGGAGGTCTCCATCCTGCATGATACCGGAAGACGAATACGAGCTGGCACTTGTGCGTCTTGATCTTGATTATGATAGCACGGTGTGAACCGGCCACCAAGAGAGGAGTTGGTACGTGCTCGTCCAGCGTGAGCTTATATCATGGCTCCCGAACTGGCGTTACGACGCGGCGTCGCTGCAGGCGAAACTTTATCGTATGAAGGGCAACTGGTGCAACGCGTTCATGCAACTTGCCGGCTTGGTATAACGACCCGATGAAATTTAGGGTGCGTGCCCCAAACTGTTCCCCCAGTCTGTCCCCATCGAGGGACAGTAGCATATCTATGACGGTGAATATTGTGCCAACAACGCAAAGAACATGTACGACATCAACGCCTGCCACAATATCAGCTCCACATACGCCTACAATAACTACCACGCCCCTCCCGGCCATAAAATTGACAATGACTTTGACTGCTTAGCTACGCGACCCCGAATCCCAATTACTAGGTCGCCAACACCTTCAGCATCTAATCCCCAAATGCCGGTACCATCTCCCCCCCGCACACCAGATTCCCCCGCCGTCCACCACGCCCTTGTCTCTCGACACCATTCCAGCTAGTAGTATCCTCACACCGCCAGTAACCGCTCCAAACGAGGATGGGACTGCGTCCCCCGCGCGATGAATGGAGGCTCGATGTGAATTTCTCATCTCACCTTGGGGGCGCTCACTGCGAAACACATGCAAACATAATTGAAGTAGGGAGTGCGGAAGTAGGGCCATGGATATGAAGTGATGCTGAATACGATAACTGAAAGCGCTCATGAGGTGGCGAACGAAATCACTTCTCATTCTGACAAGAGACAAGACAAGCAACAGCATGAGTTTTTATTGCTTACGAGGGAGGTAACACAGTCATTTCAGGATGCGGGACGAGCCAGGAGGCATAGATCGACGCCGTCCACATTCTCATTCGAAATCAATGAGTGAATCCGCACATCGCTAGCCTTGTAATCCTTGGCTCCGAGGTTGGACTTACAGCTTCCTAAGGTGAGTTCAATGTTGTGAAGCTTTACACACGAGCCAATTGTTTCTGGCACCCTGTCAATGTAGCCTGCAATTTCATCCAGAATTCATCATTCTTGGTTTATTCAGTCGTTGATTTGCTTGGTAATCATTATTTGCCATGGCTGTTGCGTGTTCCACTTATCTTGTGGCAATGACATGCCCCGAGCTAGTGTAGCCTGATAGGGCACGCAATTGTATCTTCGAAGCCCGTACGCTGCGTCGGAAGCATTTAGTCTCACAACTCCCAATGACACAACCCAATATTAAGTTGTCTACCCAATTTCATTTAAATCCTATAGTGTTTGCCGACAAATATATTTATAATGAGAGTGCATGTACCGCAGCGTTATGCGGCTAAGAATTCCGCAACGCAATCCGTTCCAACCATCATTACCGATACATGCGTTGAAAACAACTGAAGTCGCACTATTCTACTATTCCACCACCCAATCACTCTCCTATAGTGTTTGTCGTAACTATTTGTGGAATGAAAAAAAATTGAATATAGACACACTAATAATGACCGTGCATAAATGATTGCGGAAATTTGTGTAAACAAATTTATCAAAATGAGTCGCTAGTTATGTGAATGCATTCGGCAAAAGATAACATTCACTTACCAATTATGAAAGCAAGTTAGTTGTTAGTGCGGAGAGTCACTACACAGCGGGAGTGGACTACGGTGGAGGGCACGGGGTTGTGCGAGTGATCGTAGCTCTGCGCTAACGTTCTTACTACTGGCTTGTGTTCACACAGAAGTTTGGCAAGAATTCCACTAAGGAAAAGAACAACTTGAATTGAAAAGTTGGAAGTACAATTGAGGCATGCAGAATGAAAAGACTAGAATGGCATGCAGAACCTAGCAAGGGCGAAATCTGCCAGCGCAGCAGAAGAGCGGCTTGCCAACGTTGCAGCAGAGTGATCTGCCAACATTGCACTGCACGCGGTCTGCCTGCACTGCAGTCGTAGGTGACTATCTGCAGTCGCAGGTAACTTTCTGCACTCGCAGGTTGTCTATCTGCGCAGATGTGCGCACCTACCAAGTAGGTGCAGGTTGGCGGTTTCACCGTCAGGCACATTGCGCAGGTGCCAGGTAGAAAACGTGTCGTCGGTTTTGCCAGGTGCGCACCGTCGAGCACGTTCTGCCGTTCCGCATGTAGAACTTCGCCAAAATCTCCTGGGCGAAAGTTCGCACGCCTCCGCAGAGTTTCGCACAACTCTGCAACTTCGGTCGATCAGCTCGACATCGATCGGTCGAACAACGTTCGCCGAGCAGAGCTCCTCGACCCGAACTCTTCGACCAAAGTTCCTCGACCAGGATCGTCGACCAGCGCTCTTCGACGGGAGCTCGTCGCGCAGAGATCGTCGACCAGAGCTCGTCGCGCAGAGCTCGTTGACCAGATTCTGTCGAGCAGAGCCTGCTCGACCGCAACTTCCGTCGAACTGCAGAAGCCCATTTCGTCGACCAATCCGTCACGAACTTCTCGTCGACGGCGAGATCGGCTGCGCCCAAGCGAGGGCGGGGCCTTTCTCTTCGACACTCCCCTGCCCAGCTCACGCTTGGGCACCCACACACAAGGTCCACCCAGAACCCAGAGGGATAGAATACAAGGAGAAAATTTCCTTCTACGTGCACCCAACACATAGCACGTAGATCACCGCACCAGCCGTGCAGAAAGGCACGGCACCTGCTACTGCACTTCGTCATCCCCGTCGCCCACGTCGGCCAGACACACTTGGCCGATTGCGACGGAGCACCGGTTGAAAGCCGGAAAATGCAGCGCCTTCGTCAGAAAATCTGCTGGCTGCTCGGTGGTCGGGATGTACTGCAGAGCAATCTTCCCGCGCTTCACCATCTGCTGCAACCAGGCGTAGCGTCGCTCCATGTGCTTGAGGTTGCCCTTGAGCCCCAAGCCCTCTGCGACAGTGATCGCAGACTGATTGTCCACGTGCAGAACAGTCGGCTTCCTTGGATCAAGCAGACGGAATTCTGCAAGGAGGAAGCGCAGACGGCGAGCCTCCTTGCCAGCTTCCGTGGCCGCGACGTACTCTGATTCGGTCGACGAAAGCGTTGCGCACTTAATGCGCTGGCTCGCCCAGGAGACTGCGGCTCCTCCGAAAACGAAAACGTAGCCGCCCGTGCTCGTCCGATTCTGCTTGTCGCCAGCGTCGTCAGCATCTGCATAGCCGACCAGACACAGTGACTCTGGTCCGCCGCCGAACTCCAGAGCGGCGTCACGAGTTTCAGCGAGGTAGTGCAGACACCGATCGACCTCACGCCAGTGGTTGTCGCTCCGCACTGTCAGACCGGATCCGAGCTTGCTGCAAGCGAAGGCCGGGCCTCGTCGTGGTGGCCGCGAACTGTAGCGAGCCGACCTTCTGCCGGTACTCTGCTTCCTCGCGCGACTGATACTCCTCGTCGTCGAACATCAGCTCTGCGTTGTCAAACATCATATGTTTATATTGTGTAGGCTATAGTGGGTCTAGCTATAGGGGGTACAACAAACTTAGGGTTTCCTACTTGTACCCAACTTTCTGCTAGTTCATTCATTCTCGTTCAGTTCAACATTCTAACATGGTATCCGACGCCTAGGTCACAACCTAGGACCGACGTTGGTTAGGGCCCACCATTCCGCCGCGCCCTTGCGCGACCGTGTCTGATAGTACCTCGCGCCGTCGAGCGCCCTTCCTAGCGCCGTCGTGCGCCCTTCCTAGCGCCGTCGAGCGCCCTTCCTAGCGCCGTCGTGCGCCCTTCCTAGCGCCGTCGAGCGCCCTTCCTAGCGCCAGTGCCCTTCCTAGCGCCGTCGTGCGCCCTTACTAGCACCGTCGTGCGCCCCTACCCGCGCCCTCGAGCGCCCACCTACTCGCGCTCTCGAGCGCCAACCTGCCGCCCTGCCCTGCAGGCCGCGCGCGGGCCTCCTCTGCACCCGCGCAACCGCCCCTGGACCCCGAGGCGCGGCCCCTGGACCTCGCGACGCGTCGCCCCTGACTCGTCGCGACGACCCTGCGGGACCCGCGAGTCGCCCCCGCCTCGTCGCGGCGCTTCTGCGGGCCCACGCGCATCGCCACAGCCTCGACACGACGCCCCGGCGCGGCCCGCGCGTCGCCACCGGGACCCGCGCGCGTCGCCCCTGCCTCGACGCGACGCCCCCGCGCGACCCGCGCGTCGCCACCGGGACCTGAGCGCGTCGCCCCTGACTCGTCGCGACGCCCCCGCGCGACCCGCGCGTCGCCACTGGGACCCGCGCGGGGTCGCCTCTGCTCGCCGCGGCGCCCTGCCCTACCCCGCGCCCGCCCTTGGGACGGCCGCCCCTGGCCCCTGGACCAGCCGACGCTGCAGCAGCCGCCCCTGGCCCCTGGAGCAGCCGCACCTACAGCCGCCCCTGGACCCTGGAGCAGCCGCCCCTGCAGCGGCCGCCCCTGGCCACCTGGAGCAGCCGCCACTGCACGAGCCGCCCCTGGCCCCTGGAGCAGCTGCCGTCGCGGCCCGGCCCCTCCCTGCAGCAGATGCCGCGGAGCTCCCTGCCGCGGCCCGGCCCCGCCCTACAGCTGTAGCGGCCCTGCTGTCGCCGCCGTCTTGCGCCTGCTCTTCCTACCACTGGTGAGCACTGCCCTGCCCGCACTGCTGCTGCTACTACTGCTTTTACTGCTCCTGCTGCTACTGCTGCTACTGCTCTTACTGCTCCTGCTGCTACTGCTGTTACTGCCGCTACTGCTGCTACTGCTGCTCCTGGCGTGGCCAGATGCAGCTTCACGGCCGTCCGCGTGTGTCCCTCACGCCCCAGCAGCTTCGTGAGTGGTACGCCAGTTGGGGTTGTCGGGGTGGCCGTAGTGGGAGTCGTCCTGGAGTGGGTAGTTCGGGAACTTCTTGTAGTGGCCCGGTGCAGCAGCAGAGTCGTCCGCGCGAGTCTCTTTCGCCCCAGCAGCTTCGTGAGTGGTACGCTCAGAGTAGAGGGTCGCTGAGTACTGCTCGCTGCCCGTACGTTATTAGCACGGGTGCCCGGACTGGTCAGCCTTGCGGGACGCGTGGTCACACAGAGTCCCACTGCTTCGCCCGTCTGAGTGACGCTTGGCGTACAGAGTTTGGCAACGACGCTGAGCTCCCCGACTGGGTGGCGCTGCTTGGACAGCGGGTAGATATCTTTGCACTTGCCTATGATGCTATTCTCACTGCAATGTATGCTTTGTCTGCTAGTGCCGAGGGAGCTTGTCACCTGTGTGTGCCGCCTGACCCCGGTATCCAGTCTGCTGCTCTAGGTACTGGTGAGGCTGCCGCACTAGGTGCTCGTGTGTCTGTTGCCTCCGGTGCTGGTGAGGCTGCCGCTCTAGGTGCTAGTGTGTCTGTTGCCCCATGTGCTGGTGAGGCTGCTGCTCTAGGTACTCGTGAGTCTGCGCCCTCTGGTACTGCGTCTACTGAGGCACTGCACACCTTCACACTGGACTCAGGTGCTTCACGCTGTTTCTTCCGTGACCGCACTGCCCTTGAGCAGCTTGCTCAGCCGGTTGCAGTCTCCCTCGCTGACCCCTCTGGGGGTCCGGTCATTGCGACCTCCTCCACTGTCCTCCCTTGTCCTGCGGTCCCGTCGGGCACACTGTCAGGTCTCTACCTCCCCTCGTTCTCTACGAACTTGGTGGCGGGTCGTGCGCTCCAGGACGGGGGTGTCCACCAGTTCACCCCTGCCTACGAGCGCGTGACACACTGCACGTGTGCTCGGACGGGTCGCCACCTGGCTACCTTCACTCGGCAGCCGGGGTCGGACCTGTACACACTGACCACTGAGTCCCCTCAGGTAGCTGCGTCTGCGTCTGCGTCAGGTCAGCTGTCTGCCCCCTACTCGTGTCGCTCCTTGGCGCACGAGACCGTCCTCTGGCACCACCGCCTTGGTCACCCGTCAGTGCAGCGCCTTCGTGGCATGCACTCCCGGTACCTTGTCTCTGGTCTTCCCAGGGTTCTCCCTCCCCTCCCACCCTCGCCTGCTCCTCCCTGTCTTCCCTGTGTCGAGGGGCAGCAGCGCGCCGCTCCTCACTCCTCCTCGTTTCCCCCGACGACTGCTCCCTTGCAGACGCTCCACATGGACGTGTGGGGCCCAGCCCGCGTCCGTGGACAGGGTCAGGAGAGATACTTCCTGATCGTTGTTGACGACTACTCGCGCTACACCACGGTCTTCCCCTTGCGCACCAAGGGTGAGGTCCCTGATGTTTTGATCCCTTGGATTCGCGCTTCTCGTCTCCAGCTCAGCGAGCGGTTCCACTCGGACTTTCCTGTCCTGCGTCTGCACTCTGACAGAGGTGGTGAGTTCTCCTCCGACCTCTTGGCAGCCTACTGTGCGGAGCACGGCATCCGCCAGTCGTTCACGCTTCCGGCCTCTCCACAGCAGAATGGGGTTGCTGAGCGCCGCATTGGCTTGGTCATGGAGGTCGCTTGTACCTCCTTGATCCATGCGGCTGCCCCCCACTTTCTGTGGCCGTTTGCGGTCCGATACGCTGCGCATCAGCTCAACCTCTGGCCCCGTGTCTCAGTTCCGGAGACTTCGCCGACACTGCGTTGGACGGGAGAGGTTGGCGATGCGTCGCGTTTTCGGGTCTGGGGATCTCGAGCTTTTGTTCGCGATACGTCCGCGGACAAGCTCTCCTCCCGCGCTGTTCCTTGTGTCTTCCTTGGCTTTGTCCCGGACGCGTCTGGTTGGCAGTTTTACCACGCCACCTCGCGCCGTGTCCTGCCCTCTCAGGACGTCACTTTTGACAAGTCGGTGCCCTACTACCGCCTCTTCCCCTACCGCACTGCCCCGCTCCCCCCCCCGCCTCTCTTCCTCGCGCCAGGTGCTGCTGTGGTAGACCCCCTCCCCCCTCAGGGTGCCGCTCCCTCAGGTGTGTCCCAGGTAGACCCGGTTGAGCCTGTCGAGGTAGCTGTCGACTCTCGTCCTGCTAGGGGTGCTGAGCCTGAGCGTGTGGAGCCTGGGGGTGCGGAGCCTGGGGGTGCGGAGCCTGGGGTTGCGGAGTCTGGGGGTGCTGAGCCTGGGGGTGCGGAGCCTGCGGGTGCTGAGTCTGGGGGTGCTGAGTCTGGGGGTGCTGAGCCTGGGAGTGCTACACTTGGAGGAGCTCTCTCCTCACAGCAGCTGCGTGAGTGGTACTTACAGTACTGCAGCCTCAGGAGGGGTGCTTCTGGAGCGTTCAACATTCTAACATGCGTAGGCGTTGACGGAGACATTCTAACAGTTAGGTAAAGCAGCAGCAAAGCACTCAAACTCCTCCTGTCTGTCCTCAAGGACGTCCGTGCCAAGAGCACACTAGTTTCTGCTGCTAGTTCTAACATGGTATCCGACGCCTAACTGTTAGAATGTCTCCGATCGTTCAGTTCAACATTCTAACATGCGTAGGCGTCGACGAGACCGGTGTCTTCGGCACTCGACCGGTCTGCTCCTCGTCGATGAAACGCCGACACAGCTTGTCGACGTAGACTTGCTGGTGAAGCCCGAGATACTTCTCGACTGGCGTGATCTCGCGCAGCTCGAAGGCGGCCTCCAGCAGCTCCTTCAGCTCCTTCAGCATCGCAGTGCTGCTGCTAGCGGCGAGCAGATCGTCGACGTAGACGAGCACCCAGCACGTCACTACGTCGTCGCCGACCTTAAAGTAGAGCGCTTCGTCTACCTGGCTCTTGCTCCAACCGGCATCTATCAGCACCGCGTCGAGCGCCGAGTACCACAGCAGTGGACTCTGCTTCAGTCCGTACAAGCTCTTCAGCATCTTGCAGACGCGACCGGTTCCGTCGTTGTAGTGGTCGGGCTGGTTCATGTAGAGGACGCGATCCAGCTTGCTCTACAGAAACGCGTTTTTCATGTCCAGCTGCATCAGGTGCAGGTCGAGGACTGCTACGATGCTGAGGAAGATCCGCAGAGTTACGTAGCTCCCCACCGGCGCGTACGTTTCGTCGTAGTCTGCGCCGTAGATCTGCGTGAAGCCCTTCACCACCAGACGCGCTTTCTCCCGGGCGAACGTGTCGTCGACGTGGTATTTCGTTGTAAGTACCCAACGATTCTTCATCACGTTGACACCACGCGGACGCTCGACCAGCTCCCACGTCCCGTTAGAGATGAGACTCTTGATCTCCTCGTCCATGGCGGCCTTCACCGCCTTGCCTTTCCAGCTCGCCAATGCCTCCTTCACCGTCATGTTGGCGATATCCCAGCGATGCTCTGGATCGGCGTGCATGTCGGGGTCGAGCTCGGGCAGATCAACGTCGTCCTCTGCGTCGTCGAGCAGAGTGCTGTAGGCCGTCGGCGGCACACAAGCGTGGTAGCTCAGCTTCTCAGGCGGCTTGCCGAAGTTGGAGCGGGTAGAATGCCGCTGCTTTACTTCTTCGACCGGAACCTCCACCACGTCACTGTCCTCTGACTGATCTCCTGCCGATAGCTCCCCTTCATCGTCGCCGGCCGCACCGACGACTTCCACAACGTCGCTCGACGAGTCGTCGTCGAGCTCCTCCCCTGTCGGCAGCTCCTCTGCCGACAGCTTCTCTGCGGTCGGCGCCTCTGCCGACTGCTTCTCTGCGGTCGGCGCCTCTGCCGATGGCTTCTCTGCGGTCTTCTTTGACGGCTCCCCTGTCGTCTGCCGCTTCCCGTCGCTGACCTTCTCGGCATCACGTCGGCCTCCGGCGATGCAACCGGTCGGCGCCGCAGGCGACGCACCGAGTCTCCCCTCATCGCCGGCGGCCGACGAGGATCCCTGCACAGGGGGAGGGAGGGAGGGGGTGACGTCGTCTGCGTCGTCCTCATCAAGCTCGTCGTCCGCGGCGAGCAGTGGAGGGTGCACCGAGGAGGAATCGGTCGGCGGGGTAGAGGGCGTCCTCGTCGACGCCGGTCCGTACTCCACCTTCCACATCTCCAGCGACAAGGTCTCGTAGAAGATCGCTTCGACCGTCGTGACGACCTTGTTGTCCGTCAAGTCGAGCACCTCCCAGCCCTTGCTCTCTGCCGACACTCCGAGGTGAAGACCCCAACGGGCCTTCGGCGCCAACTTCCCGCCTCGCCGCTGCTTGGGGACCATGAACTGCACCATGCAGCCCCACACGCGCGCCAGCGTCAAGTCCGGCTTCTTCTCGAACAACAGCTCATGCGGCGTCGTCCCCTTTGGCAGAGAAGCCCGCTCGAGGCAGTTGCGCACCCAGACGGCCTGTCGCAGAGCGAGGTGCCACCAATTATGCTTCACGCCCATGTGCAGAAGCATCGTACGCACGGCCTCTACCACCGTGCGCATCTCCCGCTCGGCCATCCCGTTCTGTTGCGGAGTGTAGGGGCTCGTCAGATTATGGAGGATTCCCTTGTCCTCGACGAGGTCGGTGAAGGCGCGACCGAGGAACTCACCTCCGCGGTCCGAACGCAACTTCTTCACCGTCTTCGACGTCTGCCGCTCCACCTCCTTCAGCCATTTGTCGAAGACGACCAGCACGTCGCTCTTCTTCGCGATAGGCCTCACCCACACGTAGCGAGTCTTCCTATCTTTCAGCAAAAGAAAGTAGAGGCTGCCATCGTTGGCGGCCACCCGAAACGGTCCGCAGAGGTCGATGTGCACCACATCGAGCGCGTTCTCGGCGTCCGATCCTTGGTCGGGGAAGGTGTGCCGTGCAAGCTTGCCGCCGACGCAGGAGGTACACGGCAGATCATCTGCGGTTGACTTCTTCATGTCCAGACCGGCAGCGACCTCATTCTTCGCCGAGCTCTTGATCGTGTCGACGCCGACGTGCGCAAGCCGCGCGTGCAACATGTCCGGGGTCAACTTTGTCGCTGGCGCGATCGTCCGCAGAGCTACAACCTCCATCGAAGTCGTCGTAGACTTCGTCGAGCAGGGGCAAAGGTCGGTGCAGAGTACTCTGCCGGAGTAGCGTGCCCGACCAAGGACATCGCCGGCAGAAGACACCAGCAGCATCTCTCCGCCGTCGTCCTGCAGCGTTACGCCGTTCTCCTTGAGCTGGCCAGCAGACAGCAGATTCGCGTGCACACCCGGAACGTAGAGCACGTCGGGGACGAGGACCTGCCTCCCGGCCTCCCCTTGCAGAACAACGGTGCCTCTGCCTTCGACGCTCTGAAGTGCCCCGTTGAAGCCGCGAACGTGGCGAACATCTCCGCTCGGCTGTATGTCGACGAAGGCCTCCTTCGTCCCCATCAAATGGTGGGAGCAGCCGCTGTCGAGCAGCACGACAGTTGGATTCGCCTGCACAGCAGCAGCGACCGCCTTGAAGTATTCGCCAGCCTCCAGCGCCAGCGAGATCGTCGGCTCTACCACGCTGACCATCGAGCACGAAGCCTCCTCGCCACGAGCATTGCCGCCAGAGGAGTCAGCATCCTTCGTCGAAGACATCTTCGACGACTGCTTCTCCTTGCGCGGCTGGTTGTCCCGACGACGACGGCCACCATCTCCCTTTCTGCGGTTGGCGTCCCGGTCGTCGTCAGACTCGTCTCGGTCGGGGCAGTCGTACGAGAGATGGTCGGGAGCATCGCAGATGTAGCAGCGACGGCCTTCTCGACGCGAGCCACTGCTGCCGCGATCTCCACCTTTCGCCGACTTCCCGCGGTCGGCGCCCTCCGTCGATTTCGCGGTCGATGACTTCCAGCCACTGCCTCCGGCAGACTTCCCACGCTGCCCCTGTTGGCGTCCCTGCTTCGCCGGGGCGACGTAGTTGGCCTGCGGATGCAGTTCTGCAAGTCGCTCAGACTCCTGCATGAACTCGTCCTGGATGATGTGGCTCGAAAGCGAGTCCTCGTTCAGAGTCTCGCGCGTGCCGGGGATTGTCAACATTCGGCACATCAGATTGTAGCCCGAGGGGAGGCCACTGATGACATGTGTGACATACGACGCCACCGAGTAGTCGACGCCGGCCATCCGCAGATTGGCCAAGACTCGCCGCGCTCGATTGCAGTACTCGGTCGCCGATTCCTCCTCCCCCATCCGAATGTTGGTCAACTTCTTCTCCAGTTGACTGATGTAGAGGTCGTCGGTCGCTTTGTAGGTGCGCATGATGTACTGCCACGCTTGGTAGCCAGCATCCACCCGTTGTCTGCACGACGTCAATGCGACCTGCACCAGAGGCGAGCAACACCTCGAAATGACCATGAAGGTTAGTAGATGAGCAGCGCGAAATTCCGCCCAGAGTTCAGAGTCGTCTGCGTCCGGCGTGTCAACAATGCCGTCGACGAACTTCTTCAACCCGGCGATCTCCAGCTGAGGCTCAATGGATTCGATCCATGTGATCAAGTCATGTCGACCGTCCAGCAGCTTCGGCACAGCGATCTTGTCCGGCGAAAATTTAAAATATCCGTACGCCGACGCGATGCCTCCGTCTCGACCAGCTGACGCGTGAGTCGCCGAAGTCGGCCCGACTCCACTCCGCAAAGGAGATTGACGTCGACCATTGATGTTGACGTTCGAGCTGCCTCCAGTCGCAGACGATTGCAGCACTTGCGCCTGCATTCCGCCAACGCTGACGTCGGCGGGCCGTATCACTCCGCGAACTCTCGTGCTTCCACCGCCGACAACATTGCCGCCATCACCGTCGTTGTGCACGGGTCGGGGAGAGGCGGACGCTTCGTCCGCTTCTGCACGGGGAGGGGGATGCTCACGCGCCCACTGCGCACGAGTTCCAAGGAGCAAAATCTCCAAGTCCGCCTCGCCGTACCCGCCAGCCTCGTGGCGTGCCCGAACACCAGCCTCTCTCGCCTGCAGGGTATCTTCTACACCTGCTTCGACCACGGGGTCGACCATGGCGACTAAGACGGCTGCCGGCCTAACAGCAATTTAGGTAATGAACGCAGAAGTCGGTAATCTGAAGGTTCTAACGCGGGGCCGTCCACGCTCACCGCACCATGCGGAGAGTCACTACACAACGGGAGTGGACTACGGTGGAGGGCACGGGGTTGTGCGAGTGATCGTAGCTCTGCGCTAACGTTCTTACTACTGGCTTGTGTTCACACAGAAGTTTGGCAAGAATTCCACTAAGGAAAAGAACAACTTGAATTGAAAAGTTGGAAGTACAATTGAGGCATGCAGAATGAAAAGACTAGAATGGCATGCAGAACCTAGCAAGGGCGAAATCTGCCAGCGCAGCAGAAGAGCGGCTTGCCAACGTTGCAGCAGAGTGATCTGCCAACGTTGCACTGCGCGCGGTCTGCCAGCACTGCAGTCGCAGGTGACTATCTGCAGTCGCAGGTAACTTTCTGCACTCGCAGGTTGTCTATCTGCGCAGATGTGCGCACCTACCAAGTAGGTGCAGGTTGGCGGTTTCACCGTCAGGCACATTGCGCAGGTGCCAGGTAGAAAACGTGTCGTCGGTTTCGCCAGGTGCGCACCGTCGAGCACGTTCTGCCGTTCCGCATGTAGAACTTCGCCAAAATCTCCTGGGCGAAAGTTCGCACGCCTCCGCAGAGTTTCGCACAACTCTGCAACTTCGGTCGATCAGCTCGACATCGATCGGTCGAACAACGTTCGCCGAGCAGAGCTCCTCGACCCGAACTCTTCGACCAGAGTTCCTCGACCAGGATCGTCGACCAGCGCTCTTCGACGGGAGCTCGTCGCGCAGAGATCGTCGACCAGAGCTCGTCGCGCAGAGCTCGTCGACCAGATTTTGTCGAGCAGAGCCTGCTCGACCGCAACTTCCGTCGAACTGCAGAAGCCCATTTCGTCGACCAATCCGTCACGAACTTCTTGTCGACGGCGAGATCGGCTGCGCCCAAGCGAGGGCGGGGCCTTTCTCTTCGACAGTTAGAAACAATTAAACTTCGCAGACATTTGCCGCGGTTCCAATCGCTCGCTCGTGCGGAGGCGCAGATTACGAGAGCTATATTTTTTTTACGGATAGGGGCTACATGAATTTTAGCTGCTACTTTTGTATTCTTCTTTATGAATGCCTCATCAACATCGCTGTCTACTCTCAATTGGTGGGTTTAAGGAATTTGGTTTTAATTCAGTGTTAGTGTTACGAGTGCAATTGAACGAGCGAGTGAGAATTGCACTATCGAAGCAATCAATCCAGTTGAGCGAAAGGCATGAGCGAAGTTATATAGCGAAGCTAGCGTGGTAACGGTAATGTGGGAAATTGGGGTGCGCTACGGGCCTAGCGCCGAGGTTTGGAGAATTGTCGAGGCGGAGGTCCGGAGCGCGGGTTACCAACCGAACCGTTAGGTTGGGTCGCGTCGTGAACAGTGGCGGGAGTCGTGGTCGAGGCGAATGTCGTGAATGGGTAACGTTCATGGATGGGTGCCGATGGCGGGAACGGACATGTACGCGGTAAGCAGGGATGCGGAGTAAGGAAAAGGAATTTTTCTTACACTACCCCCCTCCCCAAGGAGGCCCCTGTTACGAGAGTGCGTGTACATCTCGAAAGTTTCGGCTGCGCAGATACTCAGTTAGGACAGGGTGATGTTCAACTCTATCCAGGGGGACCCAGTTGTCTTCGGTGGGCGTGCGGTCTTTCCAGCGGATCAGAAATTCGATTCTGCGGGCTCCCCGTGGGTCACGTACTCGGTGGCTCAGTATTTTTTCGGGCGTGATGATTGGCTCTGTCGCGGTCGTGTCATGCTAGCGGGGCGGTTGCGAGGGAGTTGGCTGGTGGATGGCACGTATGGGCAGAGCAGGCTGACGTGGAATGACGGGTTGACGTACCAGTCAGCAGGGAGGAGGAGATGGGCGGTGACGGGTGTGATCATGTGGCTGATGCGAAATGGCCCGCAATATCGGGGGCAGAGTTTTGGAGTGATGGGCAGGCGGAGGTTCTGAGTGTCGAGTAATACCAGGTCGTCGGGTTGGTAAGTGACGGGACGGCGGTGTCGGTCGGCGTTGCGCTTAGCGATGATGTTTGATTTTTTTATTGCCTCTGCTGCCCGGGTCCGTGCTGCTTGCAGTATTTCGGCGAATGTTGCGCGCGTGGGACTGGGTTGTCGGGATTCGGGGTCATGGGTACTGTGGGGTCTTGTCCGTAGTTCAGGTAAAACGGTGACTGTTGGGTCGTGGCGGATGGCGAGTTGTTGTACGCGAACTCGATGAGTGGCAGTTGCTGTTCCCACGTGGTCGGGTCGTCGCACGTGGCTCGGATGAGTTGCTCCATGGTTTGGTTTGTCCGTTCTGTCTGTCCGTCGGTCTCGGGGTGGTACGAGGAACTGAACTGTAGTCGCGTGCCAAACTGCTGCCACAGGTTTCGCCAGAAGTTACTGGTGAACTTCGTGTCGCGGTCGCTGATAATGGATGCTGGTATCCCGTGCAGTGACGGTGGAGATGAAGAGGCGGGTTGTTTCTTCGGCTGTGATTGATTTTTTGCAGGCTGCGAAATGTGCCATTTTCGTCAGCCGATCGACGACGACCAGGATCGCATCGTTCCCACTCGCTCCAGCCGGTAACCCCGTGACGAAGTCCATCGTCACCTGCTGCCAAGCACGCTCTGGGGGTGGTATCGGCTGCAATTGTCCTGCCGGCCGTTGCCGTGATGACTTCATGATTTGGCAGGTGGGACACGATGCCACGTGTCGTTGCACGTCGGTCAGCATTTCGGGCCAGTAGTAATACCTCTGCAGCTGCTGCCGTGTTTTCTCTACTCCGAAATGTCCTGAGGTAACTCCGTCGTGTGCCTCCTGTAGCAACAGCTCCCGTAGTAAAGTGTAGCCCGGTACCCAGATGCGGTCAGTGCCGGCTTCTACGTAATAAACCCCCTTTGCTGCTGCGAACTGCTGCGAATTTCCTCCTGTGAAGAACGGGTCGGTTTGATAGCCGTGGGTAAATAGTCCTGTCAGTAACGGGCTGGTCTGGGCGAGTAGTATGGCGTGGATTTGGGCAGTGCGTCGGCAATGTTTGATGCCCCTTTTTTGTAGGTGACCGTATTGTGGAAATTTGACTCGAGGAAATCGAGCCAGCGGATCTGTCGTGGGTTGAGGTGGGGCTGTGCACGTAGATACTGTAGTGATTTGTGGTCTGTCCGTACTGTCACGTCTGCGCCGGTCAAGTAACAGCGCCATACTTTGAACGCATGCACGATCGCGAGCATTTCGCGGTCGTGTATCGGGTAATTCTTCTCGGGCGGATGCAGTTTTCGTGACTCGTATGCGATGGGCTGTAAACCGTTGCCGAAATCCTGTAGCAGTACGGCTCCAATGGCGATGTCGCTTGCGTCTGTAACTACTTCGAATGGGCGGTGTGGGTCGGCGATGCGCATGACGGGCGGTGAACAGAGAACATTTTTCAGGGCAGAGAAGGCAGCATGCTCTTTCTCCCCCCACGTATAGGCGACCCCCTTCCGCAGTAAATCCGTCAGCGGGGCAGTTAACTGTGCCATGTCGGGGACGAACCGACGTACATAATTAACGAACCCTAAAAAACTCTGCAGCTCCGTGATGTTCGTCGGGGGGTGCCACGCTTTTACCGTGTCCAGCTTCTTTGGGTCGATCTCAACTCCAGCCTCCGAAATAACGTGCCCCAAAAATTCTAACCTATCCTGGAAGAACTCGCACTTGGAACCCTTATTCAGTAGTCTGTGCTCGTCTAAAACTTTAAATACTGCTTCCAGATCTGCTAAGTGCTGCTGCTTATCACGACTGTAGACTAGGATGTCGTCGAGGTAAAATATCACGCATTTATCTAAGAGTGGCCTAAACGCCTCGTTCATGGTCATCTGAAATGTCGCCGGTGTGTTGGTCAGGCCGAATGGCATCACGGTGTACTCAAATGACCCGTACCTAGTTCTAAATGCCGTTTTTACGCAGTCCGATGGTTCGACCCGAATCTGGTGGTAACCTCCACGTAAGTCAATTTTCGAAAAAAAAAAACCCGTGCTGTTCGCAGTTGATCTATCAGTTCGTCGACGCGGGGAATGGGGTATCGCGACTTGACTGTAACCCTGTTCAGTGCTCTGTAATCGATGCACATGCGAAAACCCTCGTCCTTTTTCGGTGTGAACAGTATCGGTGCGGCGAACGGTGATGAACTCGGTCGGATGAATTTCTTCTCTAACAGGTAATCTAACTGCTTCCTCAGTTTGTCGAGCTCGGGTTGTGTCAGTCTGAACTGTCGCTGTACGGCTGGCTGTGCCCCTGGTTCTAACTCTATTCGGTGGTCGTGTGCCCGCTGAGGTGGCAGTCCCTCTGGTAAATCGTCCGGAAAAATCCCCGGGTATCGTTTCAACAGTTCCTGTAGTTCGGGCGGTACCGCTGCCAGCAGTTTCTGAAAATCACTCGGCTGCTCTGCTTCTCCTACCAATGCTATATCTACTGCGTACACGTCAGCTCCAGCGGCGACAGCCCGTTTCATCGTGATGGCGTTAACGTAGACCGTTGAAGACTCGGGCGACTGCTAGTGTGGTAGCAAAACCCAGTTATCGCTACTTCGCACAGTGCAGCTGCCCGTCGTCCAGTCGATTCGCGGGTTATACCATTGCAGCCAGTCACGTCCCAGTAAAATGTCGTGCCCATCCAGTGTCGTCGCGAGCATTTCCTGTGTAAACCCAAAGTTCCCCCCGCAGCGGAATTTTACTCTCTCTACTTTCTCCCGTATGGCCAGCGGCGTGCCGTCGACTAAGCGTGCATCTATCTCCGGTAAACACGGACTAAGTGTCAGTTGCAGCTTCCGTGCGGTTGCGGTATTAACTAAGCTGTGGCTTACTCCTCCGTCTATAAAAATCTTCACTGCGGCTCCCTGTATTTTCCCGTGAATCAATACTGGGCAATCCGTCGCTGTACCCTCCTTATTCATCCGAGCCCGATCGATAGCATGAATCGGTACTGTGACTCGGTGAGGGTCGGTGAGGTTGGGCGAGCAGGTCGTCTCGTCAGTAGTTGGCCCGATTTCTACTGACTGCTGGCATTTCCCTGCCTCTGAGATTCCCTCCCCTGCTCTGCTCCGCGGCGTCTCAGCTCCTCTGGGCATTCGCTCTTGCGATGGCCCGGCCTATTGCAAGCAAAGCAGCGCCCCTTAAATGGCGCGGCAGCTGCATTCGCTGCAACGGCGTGTACAGTGGCGTGCTCGATCGGTCCCCGAGGACGTTGTCCGTAGTAGGACCCCGGTCTCGGACGGCGCAAAATGTCGATTTTCTCGGCGAGCGCGAGGATCTCGTTGAAGTTCGAGAGCCCGCGTAGCATGATTTCGTGCGAGATATCTGGCTTCAGCCCTCCGACGTAACGGTCCACCCGCTCCGCTTCGTGCATGTAGCCGACCTGCTCGCATAATGCGAGAAAACCGCTGGTGTAGTCTTGGACCGACCCAAGTTGTCGCCAAGTACGCAGTTTCTGACGCGCCGAAATAGAAGCCGCGATCGGCTCGAAGCGCGCTCGAAGCCCTGCGCACCACGCATCCCATGTGCTATACTGGGCGGTTTCGCAGAACGAACTCCAGGTGACGGCTGGACCCGTGGGCTCTTCCTCTTGCGGCGGTGGCTCGTAGGCGCGTGGCGACGTCACGATGACTCGCCACCAGTCCATGGCGGGGCCCCTTAGCAGCGAAACGGCGTATCGAATCTTCGCTGCGTCCGACTCGACGTAATTTGCGTCGAAGAACACGTTCATCGTGAAGACCCACGATTGAACCGTCGGACCTCCACGTTGGCTCGGGTCGAAGCAGGGCGGGCGCTGCGGTTTGAGCGGCATTGGCGCGACGATGTCGTTGTTGCCGATGGTCGCCGCAAACTCAACGTGACGACGAGCTTCGCGAGGCCCGCTCGTGCTTGGTGCGACCCTGTTCCTCCCCATGCCAGGCATTAATTGGGCGGCGCCATCACTGGCTGCGCCTGAGCGCTGTCCCACGCTGTCATGTTGTGACGGTGTGCTGGATGAGATAACAATCGGCTCTTCCGATTGCGCAGGTGCATTTGCAGGTGCTTGTGTTGGTGATGGTACATTCACCGTTGATTGCTGGCGGGCGGAGTCACGTTCCGCCGTGAGTGTCGCGATTTCGAGCGCCGAATCTTCGAGTTGGCGCACGAGACGGTCGAGCTGCTCCTGCGTCAATGTCGAAAGAGTAATTTCGGCCATGGTGGGGGTGTCGGGCAAACTCAGCGAGAGCCTCTGTCGTGGCCGTGCGTGCTTACGAGAGAGCACGTCGAGCGGCGGTGCTTTTACGCTGAGAGACATCTACCCCCTCCAAAAAATTGAGATAGTGGGGTAACGAAGGTGTGGGTGCGGTCAGAGAGGAGATCATAGGCTCTGATACCAAGTGTTACGAGTGCAATTGAACGAGTGAGTGAGAATTGCACTATCGAAGCAATCAATCCAGTTGAGCGAAAGGCATGAGCGAAGTTATATAGCGAAGCTAGCGTGGTAACGGTAATGTGGGAAATTGGGGTGCGCTACGGGCCTAGCGCCGAGGTTTGGAGAATTGTCGAGGCGGAGGTTCGGAGCGCGGGTTACCAACCGAACCGTTAGGTTGGGTCGCGTCGTGAACAGTGGCGGGAGTCGTGGTCGAGGCGAATGTCGTGAATGGGTAACGTTCATGGATGGGTGCCGATGGCGGGAACGGGCATGTACGCGGTAAGCAGGGATGCGGAGTAAGGGAAAGGAATTTTCCTTACCGTTAGTAATGAGTGCATAAGGTATATGTCTTATGAAGGGATGTAAACTGAAATGCACCATCCCCGTTTGCCATTCTCGAGGTTGGCCGAAGTTGAGCCTTTGAACAGCCCATTTCCAACAAATCTGAGCCTGAACGCCGAAGCTGTCTGCCGAGCGTAATCTCGCGCCTTTTCCTTTGCCCGAAGCAGAGTTTCAGATTACGACGAGGAGCCGCTTCTCTGTCACCCACACGGCGTCAGGTCAGTTTTAGGACCCTAGTGGGCCACGTGTACTCGTTCGGCACGTTTGTTTTCTCGACAAACCGAAAGGCCTCAGGTCTGGTAACCCTCAGAGGAACATTTAGGTCAGGGACCAGCGTGACAGGTAAAATCTTGGCTGGGGTTTAGAGAACTCCTTCTAGCGGCAGCCTTCCTCCCTTACCTCTTCTGTTCTTCCCCTACCTCGTCCCCTTCATTCACTCCCCAACCCCAACTGCTTTCTTTCTTCTCCCTCACACCCAGAACACGCCACTAACCCTTTTTCCCTCCAACCATACACTAGTTTTTGAGATCTAGCAATAAGCTCCGTCAGCCTTGTGACACCAGTTCAGAGCCATGTCCCGATCAGTTTCACAGACGTCCCGGCCAGTTGGCCGAGGGCTAGGAAGCACAAGCGTTATGATTCCGCCAAGTGCTAAAAAGATCGTGCAAGAATTGAAGGAAATCGTGTCAAACACGGAGGAGGAAATATACACAGCGTTGAAAGAGTGTAATATGGATCCGAACGAGGCTGCTCAGAGGTTGTTGAATCAAGGTGTGTGCTTACTTCCGCTTGGCGTTGTGTGACAAAAACTTGTCTTAAGGCCGAATTCGTCGTTTTTATAAGCTCAGATATCGTAGCTCTCAGATCCGCCGCGAAACTGAATGTTTTTCTCTATTTCTTTGTGCCTATTGCGTGGATACATCAGATCCCTTCCATGAAGTGAGGCGGAAGAAGGGGAAGAAGAAAGAGGTAATTTGCTTCTATCAACAACGTTGTATCAGATCGTCAATCTGTTGTGAAAGCAAGTCGTCACCTCATCCTAGGCATAGCTGTCATAGCTTCCGAACCTTCCATGCCTGTCTGTCATGGTTCTCACACTTGTGAACACACTACTGTTCTCCCGTACATGAATCTGCAGGATGGTGGTGAGGTCAGAATTAGGGGTGGAGCTGGAAGGGGCGGGGGTAGAGGAGGCGGTGGATCAGATCGCGGTTCTAACCGCCCAGGTACGGGGCTCTAGTTCCTGCCTGTTATCTGTTTCTTGTGTTTCCCTTTTTTTTTAACCCCTTGAAGCTTAGCTCGTCGACCGGCAGTCCGACTGTGTACCCGCGTATTTCCGTGAGCCTGTCGAACGAAGCCTACACCTTTGGTCCTGATTTTGCTCTGTCCAATCCCGCCGGTGTATCCCCACACGCGAATGACAGACTATGGCGGTGGGCGAGGACGGCCGATGCCGCAACGAGAAAACGGGATTCATCCCAGCTCTAGACCTGGCGGGGCAGGAGCCCCCGGCGGGCCTGGTTACATCCCCGTGGTTGGGGCCCCGGCTCCAGGGTATGGCGTAGCTCCTGTTGGTGCACCGGGAGGGTTTTCCGGCTATCCTCAGCAAAGGGGCCCAGTTCTGGGAGTCGGAGCACCAAGGTGGGCTTTATAACTTGTCGCGTTCTGACCGATCTTCACGCCGTCTTGTTTTCTTCTGTGAGACGGTTATTCCGTTGTTTGACATGCGTTTGTTATCTCTTGCGCGCTTTTGCGATTGCAGTGGTGGGGGAGCGTACGTCACCGGCGTACCTGGCGCTGCACCGGGCCAGCCTGTTTCGGCGGCTGTGGGTGCGAATCAATCTACAAGGTTCGTTTCGTCTCGTCCCTGGCTCTAACTGCTCGGCTTGTTGGGTGGCGTGTTTCAAGAATTAGACATATTCCGCCCAGCTCTCCTCTTGCTGCCGCTTTTTTCTGGCTCGATCTTCGCGCGTTTTACGACCTTTTTAGAATTTCGTCTCGACTGAATCTGTCGTTTTTGTGCGTTCATCATTTTTTTGCGTTTGCCCCCCCTGACAGCCTACCTGGTCAGCCTGCCCCTGCGGGAGGCTCGCTCTACTCTCGTCCTGGCGGAGCCTCGCTGTGGGGCGGCGGCGGAACGACTATGGCGGATATGCTCAAGTCTTCCGCCGCCGCGCAGCAAGCACAGCAAGCTCCGCCTGCGCCGGCACCCGCGCCGGCACCGACCTTGCAGGCGCACGCGCCTATTCCGCAGCCAGCCGCACCCGTTGTTACCGGCCCCCCCGCACCCACTCCGTATCTCGCGGCAACCATGGCGTCAGCCGTCACGGCGCCGAGTTTGTACTCGTCTGCAGCAGATCCGGTACTGCATCCGCAGAGTAAGAGAGACGTGGGCACAGTAGGCCCGCAGAGGCCAATCGGAGAGCGGTTGCCGCCGGCGAGCGTGGCCGCCGAAGCGGCCGATGGTAGCGACGCTGCTGCGACTCAACTGCCGGGAGTTACCCTGGTGGCAGAGCAGCAGCAGCAGCAGCAGCCCGATTCTAGCGCGGCTCAGGTTTCTGTGAGCGATGCGGCAGACGCCGTTCCGGCTGCTGGCACGGGCCTGCAGGCACAGCAGCAGGTGGCGGAGCAGCCGCCTCAGCAGCAGCAGTCTGTTCTTGGATCGATTGGCACTCCCGCTGCTGCTGCAGCCGACGTCGTGGCGGTCACTCCCGCGCAGGAACCGGAGGCAGCTGTTGCGGCTCCAGGTATTCCCTAGGTCCTTGACTTTAGAATCAGTTTAAACGTGGATTTGTCGTTTTAGAAACACCCGTGCCTTCCTCACCGGAACCAGTGCCTTCATCCATAGCCTTTTCTTGCGTGCGCCTGTGTGTGTGTGTGTGTTTGATGTTTCCGTTCAGAGGATCGGTCAGGCGTGGCGGCAGCGGCGAGCAAGCTGCAGAGTCTGGGCCTGCAGGACGACAAGCCTGTCATCATTCCCGGGCATCTGCGCGTTCCCGAGGCTGACCAGACGCGCCTCAGCTTCGGCAGCTTCGGAGCTGGGTTCGGCACGTCCTTCGGGACTGGCTTTGGTGCGGACGCGCTGTCCGCCAGCAAGACCGGTGACGCTGTCGGTTCGTCAAGGTCAGTAGTTTTTTTTCCCCTTGTGTGTAATCGTTGTTCTCCTCTGCTTCCGATGTTCTGCTGATTTCGTTGTTTTCCAGCTCTCAAGGCCGTTACACTAGCAGTTACCTCCCGCCTTCCAAATGCGTCATCAAACTGATTTTTGTTTGAAATCCCTGTCTTTCCCTTCTCTCCCCCATTTCCCTTCTTGCCACTCCCCGCACCCCTCTCTTCCTATTTCTCTCTTCCTCTCCGCACGCGCGTGTCCTCCCCTACGCCCCCGTCCGCCGCGACCAGTCTGCTTTCGCAGCCTGCTGCTGCGCAAGCGACGGAGCAGCAGGAGCCGGAGCAGGAGAAGCAGCAGGAGCAGGAGCAGGAGCAGGAGGCGAAGGAGGAGCACGCTGCGATCGTGGACGTGGAGCAGGTGGAGCCCGCCAAGCACGAGGAGGATCTGCCCGTCCCGCAGCAGCAGGCGCAGGCGAAGGAGGAGCAGGCGCAGGCTGGTGTGGCGGAGTCGCTCCCTAGCCAGCAGGCGGAGGCTGCAGCGTTTGCTGCGCAGGCTGCGGCTGCTGCCGCGGCGGCGGCCGCGCAGCAGGCGCCAGCAGCTGCTGCCCAGCCGATGCTGCAGGAGGCGCAGGCTCCTGTGGTTGCTGCCCAGCAACCGCAGCAGCCGCAGCAGCAGCAGCAGCAGCAGCCGCTGGCTGAGCAGACTCAAGCTCAGCAGGCGATCGCCCCTCAAGCTCCGCTTGTCCAGCCCCAGCAGCAGCAGCCAGCGCAGGTCCAGCAGCAGCCGCAGCAGCAGGCGCAGAGTCAGCTGTCGCAGCAGCAACAGCTGCAGCAGCTGTCGCAGCTGCAGCAGCAGCAGCAGCAGCAGGCGCAACAGGCGCAGCAGCAGCAGGCGCAGCAGCAGCAGCCGCAGCATCAGCAGCAGCAGCAGCCTTCCGCGTATCCGTATGTGCCTGCGCTTCAGAATTACCCCGCGTTTGGTCTGGTCCCGCAGATGCCCGCGGGGCAATATCCTGCATACGACGCGTCAGAGCCTCAAGTCGCAGGAGACATTTCCCGCTTTACGTCCGTGGGACTGGTAAGCATGCCCTTCTTCTCTTGAGCGCCTTGAGCGCCTATCACACGTTATCCTTCGCCTGCCCCCTCATGCACCCCGCTCAGTGTATTTTTGTTCGTGCGTATTCTTCGCTTGCGCTGCTTTTTGGTCCAGAGCACCCATGTTTTATTTTCGCACTTCTTCCCGCACGCCATTTCCTGCCTCCTGCGTCAGGTTTTTTGCCCCTTATACCTCCCTGTGTCGCTGTTCCCTCTACCGTCGTGGTCTCCCCCCTTCTCGTTCCCGCAGCAACAGTACAGCGACCCGCCTGGCAGCTACTACTCGCCCGCGTTCAGGCCGAGTGGCGACGGCGAAATGCGTTACTCGCCGTTCGTGACTTCGTCGGGATCTGCTCTGGGTGCCAAGTACGGGACGGCTGGTGCAGGGCAGGGACTGCCTTCTCAAGAGGTAAGCTGGGGACTTCGGACGTGCTCATCGGTGCATGGGCGTATGTGTGTGTGGGTGGGAGGGGCGTGAAGGAGGATGTGATGATATGGAAGACAGGGTGGGAAGTGCTGAAAGGAAGAGAGGTGGTTGTGTGGGTTTTGAAAGTGTAACCGAACAATCCCATATGTGACTTGTAGAAGATAGGGTGCTTAAACTCAATATATGCAGTGCGCTCACTGGCGTTTAACCTGTTTCCTCTTACGAAAAGTTCAACTTGAGAATCTGATGGGTGCCGTTACCCTGGGGTACTTCGTCTCAGCTGTATCATTTGTCGCGCCTCATGTGGCCCTATTACCCTGCCCTGCCTGCCTTGTTCCCCGTGAGGGTGTGCAGACATCGAGCAGCTTGGGCATTGTGGGTGCTCCTTCCATGGGGCAGGGCTCCTCTCACTCTGCCGGTCTCTCCCAGCAGCAGGCGCAGCAGCAGCAGCCCCAGGCACAGCAGCAGCAGCCGCAGCAGCAGCAGCCTCAGCAGCAGTCGCAGCAGCAACCGCAGCAGGGGCAGCCTCAGCAAGGGCAGCAGCAGCAGCAACAGCAGCAGCAGCAGCAGCAGCAGCCTGTTCCCATGCATGCGGCGGCTGCAGCTGCATATGCGGCCCAGCCAGCAGGCATTCCCATGGGGGCGCATTACGGGATCAACTATGCAGGCTATGCGCAGTATGCTGTGCCGCCCAATTACTACACCATGCACTCGCCCTACTCTCACCCCAGCTACGCTACCCCCTCGTCCACATACCCACAAGCGCCTGGCAATCCCTCATACCCCACGGCAGCAGGCTCATCGTACCCGCCCGGCACAGTCGCAGGCGCGAAATACCCCATGCCGGCAGGGTATAAAACGGCAGGTTCCACTGCGGGCACAGGGCACTTGACTGCAGGGGCAGCGGCGTATGGGGCGTATCCGGGGGCAGCTGGGGGTTATGGTGGTGGGCCTGGGATGTCAGCAGGCGGGACGAGCAGTGGCGGGTATGAGGATGTGGGGGGCAGCCAGTACAAGGACGCCAGCAGCCTATACCTGCAAGGCCAGCAGGTATGGTTCATCTCTGGTTGGCTGATCACTCGTATGGCTCTCCTTTGACCCGTTGGTGCCGGTCTTGTGTGTTGTTGTCCCTCTGTCCAATTCCTTAGTCCCCATTCCGTTTCTTCACCGTCTCCCGGTGTGCGCGACGCATTGTCTTGTTGTGGGCAGGTGTCAAGAGACATGGCTGCAGCAGCAGTTGCAGCAGGCATGCCTACATCGTCGTACTACAACCTTGCACCAGGACAAGCTGGTCATGCAGGGGGCTACCCATCCGCCACACACAGCCATCCCCAGGCACCAGGCGCCCATGCCACACACCCTGCAGCAGCATACGGAGCAGCCGCCGCCGCCACTGCGGGATTATACCATGCTTCCCAGTCAGGCCCCGGAGGGCCTTCGGGCCATGTGCACGGGCACTCCCACCAGCAACTGCTGCAGTCGCAGGGCATGGGTGGTAGCGCTGGCGGTGCTGGCGGGTCTGCTGGGGGTGGTGCTGGTAGCTACCAGCAGCAGCAGCAGCAGCAACAGCAAGCGCAGGCGCAACGCTCCCAGCAGAGCTGGAGTGGCACGTACTGAGGCAGACATTGTGGGAGTGCAAGGGGTTCTGGTGCATATTAAACGTGGCTGTTGTTCCTCACACTGAGTGCCAGTTGTACCTGGCCTGGAGATGTGTGGGTCAGCTGCGGTGGTGTTTTTGATTTGTAGCATGGGGGCATTTGTGTACCCTCTGTGTTGCAGCTTGTACTGGTCCCCTGCCTGCCCACCCCTGCCTGCCCACCTGCTCTGCTTTTGCCCATGCTCTCTAACATTGCTCCAGGCACCCTACCCTGGTGTCCGATAGAATTGTAGGGTTGCCTGTGCGGGATTGTCCCCACTTTGTGTTTAGGAACTTTTTTGTTTGTTTTGCTGCAGTTCAAATTGAGCCATTCGAGCTAAAAAAACGGTAAAAAATGAAAGTAACAAATTTAGTTCCATTATAGAGCACAGCACAGAACTAAAGTGGCCTGTTTCACTCATGGATATTCCCAACATTTTGAGGGAAAAATCACTCCAGGATAAACTATTTACAGCCTTTGTACAAGACGTGAAAACAACCGTATGTCACCAGCAGCCGCTGGAGTGATGGTATATACAGATGGGTGTCTGTCTGGCATAGTATGCAGAGACGCCAGCCTTGCAGGAAGGCGCCTTGTATAAGTGAGGTGACGGGTGACTCAATGGTCACTATATCAGTGATGACCGCGTGGAGACTCCCGTGGAGATTGCTCCCTGGACCAAGGAAGGTTGGTCGGTTCGAGTGTCTTCCAGACAGCCTCCCCGACCTCGTGTGCCTTCCTCGCCAAGGAAGCTCCTCCCTCCTTGATCGCCTTTGACGGTCCGTGAAACGCTCCCTGAAAATCCTGCAAAAAACAGGGAGATCGGAACGTCAATTCAGAACCTGAAATGGCTGTATAAGAACAAGAGAGCTCTCGTACAGGCAGTAGCAAGAGCCATGTCTAGGACTCGCCGACGTGTGAAGCAGCGGCGTACCGAGAAAGAATGAACGGCGGCCTCCCATGCCTCCTCGATCATCGGATCCACATCCACCTGGAGGCCGTGATGGTGATGATGGTGCCGTCGCGGCAAAGAGCCGCTTCTGACGGGACTATCCGGGATCGCACAATCCGACATGGTATGGAAAGTTGTGCCAGGACCTCGGAGGAACGGCGATTTGGCTGCTGCAGCAGCCACGTGTCGAACACTCTTCGGGTCCAGCGGGTGCAGCGGAGTGAGCGTCATGGCCGCAGTAAAAAACAGTCGCACTTTCGTAAACGGTGTGACGAGAACGACGAACGGTGGGTGGATCTGCGGAGTGAATTACGCAAAACGAGGGTTTCAGAGCACTAGACAGCGGAGCTAAGTGTACTTCTAATCCAGGGATAAAACCAACTGCTTGGAGGAGATCAGAGCAGCAGCGGCTAACAGCTTGGAAAACAGTATGGGAACTTCACCGATTGGGCGAACGTATTGGCTGAATATGAAGCTAGCGCAATTAGATGACTGAAAGTGACGGCTTACGGTTTGTTCCGTTCGATTAGAGAGCTGATTTGACGGTATGCAATGGCGACAGCATCCAGTCGGAGCTTTCAAGGCATGCGCCTGCTCCCATCCCACGGATGGACCCAGCTAGCAGGCATCCCATCCGAGCCCTGAATTTGCGGGGAAGTTGGAGTTGAGACGGTGGAGTTGCGGTTGAGCCAGCTGGTTTCCGGTCTAGGGTTATGCATTGCGATGACGTGTTGACGCGTTGGAGTGACAGGAGAATGCGCCTGAGCTGCCCTCTGTAGTGACATTGCTGGTGTGTTCTTTTCGCGAATTGACGGCTTGAGGTTTGCCACGTGTGATCTCTGCTGGGATCCTGGGGCTGGTGAGGTCAAAAGTACCTGTTTTGACACGGCCACAGCGTTAGTGGCACAAGCAGTCGCTTGCATATCGTCATGGGGTGACAGTTCTCGCTGTTGTGGTCCCCAGGGATGCGTTTGACTCACGGCAAGTTCAAGCATTCTGAGATGTCTCTTTCTCTATATCCGTGCAACTTGATTATATCCAAGCTAAAGCCAATAATAAATATCAAGCTCTACATTATCTTAAAATTTGTCGATTCAAAATAAGAATTAATCATTAAGGCTATAATATTTCGAAATAAAAAACCTAGTCAGCTCTGTTCAATGCATTAGTAGGGGTCTTGATAATTCGCACTATGTCTAAATGTCAGGAATAAGTATTCCTTATTCATGGCACTTTTTATTTCTGAGAAGACTTCGTAGAAGCACATCGTTTCTGGTGCTCATCTGCCACCTTCATGAATCACACGATTCACGACTTCGTACCACGTCGTGGTGACTCTCGGCTCGGGCAACTGGGTTCCCGAATTGCTTCCTGACACTGTAGATTGTATCTTGTGCTCCCTGAATTTGCTACTAATCCGACTTATCTTAGTCGTCAACTGTACCTTAGCCTCTTCGGGTGACCAGTTGCGGTTAATGGCTTCCAATATGGAGTCTCGTTGTTGCACAGAATCGACGTAGCACTTCTCGCTTCTCCAGCTATCCCAACCCGTCCTTGATCGTCCTTCCTCAACAGCAGCTATGGGCCGTAGGATCGCGCTGATCCTCCTTGTCCTTGGTCTCCTGATCGTACCGTCACTGTGTCGAACCAACGCCTCCGTCAGACGGTACGCTCCCTCCTCTTTCGCATAGACTTACGACTGGTGTAATCATTGCAGGTTTGCAATCGGAATCAGGAGTGATCATTCGACTAAGCAATGATGTTGGAGTAGTAGTCCTTGCCATAAGAATCCCAGGATCTGCAGGGATTATCGAAACCCTGTCGCCATTGGATATTTCGAGCAATCTTACCAGTAATATTTGTACCCTTAAACAATCGTTCGATACACTCCATACGCGTCATCTTCATACCCGTTTTTATCATGGCAGGGCGGTTGCTGCATCGGCGGCTTCATCGCAAGGAAATGAATCGGAGGAGGACGCGGGGATGGGGGACGGGAACGGGGAAGGGGTAGGGGAGGCGATGGAAGGGCGAGCCATGGATCCACTGGCCACGGGTACTCAGTGCAATGTCACCGGCGCTTGCCTTATCTGCACCGAGCAGCAGAAGGTAGCCTTGCTCACGGCCCATGTCTAGCCGTTGAGTTTCGAAGTTTTGTCCAAGTTCTTTCCTCTATGTTGCCAAGGTTGGCTCCGATCGTGCTTCGCGCGCTTTTGCCCCAAACGATCCCCGCTTCCATTTGATCGTCGGTCTTCGTACGTTTCTGGCGTTTTTCCCCTCTTCCCCCTTCCTCTCCCTCCTCCCACCCCCCTTCCGCACGCTTTCATTCGGCTCCACGACAACCCTCTCCGTCCCTGCATCTCTCACATCGCTATTCAACCCACCTCAACTGCTTTCCCCTCCGCCCCTCCCCTCCCCCTCCCCCCCCCCCTCCGCGCAGGTGGAGGACCCCGCGTGCCAGCCGACGGGCTACCGTCAGGCCATCTCCTGCATCGAGCGCTACAGTGGCGCGGTCTCCTCGCTCCCGTCCGCGCGCGCCCGCTCTGCCGGCGCTACCAAGCCCCGGGGAGGAGTGGTGCGGGGCGCGCGCCAGGCGCGCGGAGAGGCGGAGTCGGGCAGGGGGAGGGACGGGATGGATGGCGCAGGGGGTGAGGGTGGCGGGGAATTGCAGGTGGGAGGGGGAGAGGACGGGGCAGGGGAAGGCCGAGAAGCGCAGGAGATTAGTTCTGATGGGCGCAGCGGGGGCAGCGAACGTAGTGGGAGCAATGGGAGCAGTGGGCGAAGAATTCAAGAAGAAACGGGTGGGGTGAGCGGTAGTGAGAGAGGTAGTGGGGAAGGCCTTGGTAGCGGTGAGCAGCAGAGGGTAGACGAGACGGTAGGTGGGTTGTCTGGGACTGGTCCGAGGAGGGTTAGGCTGCAAGAGGAACGGGTCGGAGGAGGGGAATTCAGGGAAGGAGTGCTTGCTGTGGGGGGGGAAGAAGGCAATTGGTTGGGAAACAGCCACGAGGTTTCTGTTTCTGCCAGAGGAGATGGAACAATGGAGAATGAGACAAGTGAGAAGTTTGAGGAGAAAGTCAGCTGGGAAGGGCAGAGGGAAGGGACGGCTGGGGGGGGTGAAGGGGATCTGCTGAGGCGGTTACTGGGGGAGGTGAGAACGGTCCAGGTAGCAGGTCGGGTGAGCAGCATGGAAGCCAGCGCGGAGGAGGAAGGCGCCAGAGGCAGCAGCACTGGCAGTGGTGCAGGGGAGGGGGTGGGGGAAGAGAGAATGAGGCGCTTCCTCACGTACGAGTCATGCAAGCCTGAAGTGGAGACGCTTTCTGTGCTTGGCTTTGAGGTGAGCCCTGCTGGCGCAAGACTCACATGGGCATATGGCGCTCGCGCATCGCACCCACTCCTTCCGTTCTTGTTTCCTTGTTTCATTGCTGCCGTTGCGCGCGCTGCTTTTTCCTGCACGTGGCTTCCCTTCCTGCACCTTCGCATCCATGTTGCTTCTGTGCAATCGATTCCGTGTCCTGACTCTCGCATGGACGCACGTGTGCAGGGCATCATGCTGGCAATACTGGCAGTGTGCGGTCCCATCGTGTACCATCGCAAGAGGAAGGTGGGCATGCAGGCAGGCAACGTACGCCTCTCCAACTCCAGCAACCGCTTCTAGCAGCTTCATTCGTGTCTTCCAATTCAAGTGTATGGATCAACCAAGTGCACAGTTTTATACACCTGTGGTTCATCAGAGCTCAGGGAGATACAGTAGGACCAGCATTGGATCACGCACTGCACTTGTAGTATCATGATTCATGGCATTCCAAGTGAGATAGTAAGTTTAGTATTTTGTTTGTGTCTTCTTGTCGTTTTCAGCACAAAATGCGAACCGAAAGTCATATCTGTCATATGGTTACGAGCAATGCATCCAGGTTCATTGGCAAGGGGCTCCATTTCCCTGGAGTGGAAGTGAATAATGATTTCCAATTCATATACGGTATAAGAAGTCATGGTGGGGTTGCTGCTGTTTACGAATATTGGGTCATCAATATGAGATTCAATTGGGGTTCTAATCTGTTCTGCTCAATGTCATTTGGTCCGTTGGATCAAGCACATCTCGAACACGATTTCCCCCGTGTTGCGCCACCCGCAGCCAATCCGTTGGAGCAGCAGCCCCGGTCTGCGAACATCCAGTGGTGTGTCAGAATTTTTGGGGAGCGCATCCGCCAGCCCGCGAATATGCAACCGGAACCGTTGGAATCTACGGGAGCGGCGAAACTCCCGAAGGTCGCGAAAGTCATTCGTCAAAGCAAAAATACCACTTTGTACCCAACGACGAACAAGCCATCGTCGCCAATGCTGTTCGTATCTGGAAAATCCTTCGTGCAGTTGGCCGTCGCTCCGCCACTTTTGAAAGTCAACGCGCTCGCGGAAAGACACAAGCGCGAATCTTGTCGGCGGTGTCTCCTCTTCCGCCGCTTGGCCCACCCTGGGATTGGTTGGTTCGGATGCTCCGGCTGGGCTGGGCTGAGCCCTTGTGGGACCCAGCAGAAACTGGGAAAAAACAGACACACGAGGCATCCAAACCTTTCCACAACCTTCTCAACCGAGGTCAACATTTGAGTTTCTGTCAAGCCAGGCATCAAAGGGCATGACAAGCAGGTGGGGGGGGATTGAGTTGAGCAGCAGCATTCCACTTTCCCTTCCCACTCGACCATATTTTTCGAGAACTCAATTCTTCTCACCTCCATCCACATCCTTCTCTCAATCTCGCCACTGCAACCTGCGCATTCCTTCACTCGCGTATGCCTTGAAGCTTGATTACACGTTCGTTGCTGGTTTCTGTAGTTCGCCTGGCAAAGCCTACGCTCGGACATCCTCTTGTTTGCAACAATTCTCGGCGTTAGCCGCGATTACCGTCGTCAGCCGTGACCTCGCCGTTTGCAGTTTTTTCCGCCATCAGCGGCGATTTCCACGGTCAGCAGTTCCGATTTGGCCGCTATCAACAATTTCGCCGACCACTCGTCCCGCGTGCTTCCGCGCTTACCGCACACTGCTCCGCGAACTCTTCGGTACGACACACGTTACTCGATATGTTTTTTACGAGGGCCTTTGTTGTTGTTCCGCTGAGTTGCCATAATTACTTCTTTCATTGCTGCCTGCCGCTGATTTGCATTCCATGCACCAGAATCCTGAGCCTCGTTGTTGTCACAACCCGAAACCGTCGTTCCCCGTTACTGATGCGTTCTCCACATTCAGGTGCGACTGACGACGCTACCGCAATCGTCCGCGCGTCGTCGCACGGCGAAGTCGTCGTCCGAACATTGTCGTATGGCGATATCGTCGTCCGCGCGTCGCACCACGTCAAATTCGTCATGCGCGCGTCGTACCACGGCGAAATCGTCGTCCGCGCGTCATCGCAGGGCGAAATCGTCGTACGCGCGTTGTAACACGGTAAAATCGCGGACAGCGCGTTGTCGACCGGCGAAATCGTCGTCCGCAATTCGTCGCATGGCGAAATCTTGGTCCGAGATTCGTGGCATGGCGCAATAGTCGCGCGGCAGCAGCATCGGCTCTCGGTGCATCCTCAACCGCCAGCTAAGTTCCTTCTTCAACCCTCGCACTCTGTTGCTTTTTGTGCTTGCACCATGCATCATACTCCCTTTTTCACTGCTCTCTGTTACACCCATGGGACCTCCCTCCCCCAAGGTAGTAGGTATCTTTTTTCTTTGGTACAGCTTCAGGTATTCGTTTGAGTTTGGTTCAGCTGGTACGAGGTCTCTTGGGTGTGCCACTGCAGCAGTCCATTCATGCACGCATCATTCTTGCGCTTGCTGCACTCGGCCCTCACTTCAACTCCACTCGTCTTTGCTACTTTCCTCATTGCCCTCCCCACTCCTTTGCACCCCCTTCACTTTTCTCCACTCCATCCTCCCTTCCTCCTTCTGTCCCGGTCTGCCCCCATACATCCCAGCAGGTCGCTCACACGGGAGTGGCAGTGGCGGGGGACATGGAGTGCACAGGCAGCAGCTGCTCTCCACCCGACCCACCCACAGCTAAGTACCCCACCCTTCCTCTCTTCTCCCAACCCTCGAGCTGTGTTGCTTTTCATGTCATGCTTGCACCATGCATCACACTCCTTTTTTCACTGCCCTCTGTCACACCCATGAGACCTCCCTCCCCCAAGGTAGCAGGTATTTTTTCTTTTGGTACAGCCTCAGGTATTCGTTTGAGTTTTGTTCAGCTGGTACGAGGTCTCTTGGGTGTGCCACTGCAGCAGTCCATTCATGCACGCACCATTCTTGTACTTGCTGCACACTTCTCTCTCCTTCACTCCACTCGTCTTTGCTTCTTTCCTCATTACCCTCCCCACTCCTCTGCATCCCCTTCACTCCCTGGTTTTCTCCTCCCCCTCCTCCCTTTCCTCCCTCTGTCCCGATCTGCCCCCTCTCGTCCTAGCAGGTTGCTCACACGGGAGTGGCAGTGGCGGGGGACATGGAGTGCACAGGCAGCAGCTGCTCTCCACCCAACCCACCCAGAGCTAAGTACCCCGCCCTTCCTCTCTTCTCCCAGCCCTCGCACAGTGCTGCTTTTCATGTCATGCTTGCACCATGCATCACACTCCTTTTTTCACTGCCCTCTGTCACACCCATGAGACCTCCCTCCCCCAAGGTAGCAGGTATCTTTTCTTTTGGTACAGCCTCAGGTATTCGCTTAAGTTTGGTTCAGCTGGTACGAGGTCTCTTGGGTGTGCCACTGCAGCAGTCCATTCATGCACGCATCATTCTTGCACTTGCTGCACTCTTCGCTCTCCTTCACTCCCCTCGTCTTTGCTTCTTTCCTCATTACCCTCCCCACTCCTCTGCACCCCTTTCACTCCCTCGTTTTCTCCTCCCCCTCCTCCCTTTCCTCCCTCTGTCCCGATCTGCCCTTTCTCGTCCCAGCAGGTCGCTCACACGGGAGTGGCAGTGGCGGGGGACATGGAGTGCACAGGCAGCAGCTGCTCTCCACCCATCCCAACCAGAGCTAAGTACCCCGCCCTTCCTCTCTTCTCCCAGCCCTCGCACTGTGTTGCTTTTCATGTCATGCCTGCACCATGCATCACACTCCCTTTTTCACTGCCCTCTGTCACACCCATGAGACCTCCCTCCCCCAAGGTAGCAGGTATCTTTTCTTTTGGTACAGCCTCAGGTATTCGTTTGATTCTGGTTCAGCTGGTACGAGGTCTCTTGGGTGTGCCACTGCAGCAGTCCATTCATGCACGCATCATTCTTGCACTTGCTACACTCTTCTCTATCTTTCACTCCACTCGTCTTTGCTTCTTTCCTCATTACTCTCCCCACTCCTCTGCACCCCCTTCACTCCCTGGTTTTCTCCTCCCCCTCCTCCCTTCCTCCCTCTGTCCCGATCTGCCCCCTCTCGTCCCAGCAGGTTGCTCACACGCTAGTGGCAGTGGCGGGGGACATGGAGTGCAAAGGCAGCAGCTGCTCTCCACCCAACCCACCCAGAGCTAAGTACCCCGCCCTTCGTCTCTTCTCGCAGCCCTCGCACTGTGTTGCTTTTTATGTCATGCTTGCACCGTGCATCACTCTTTTTTTCACTGCCCTCTGTCACACCCATGAGACCTCCCTCCCCCAAGGTAGCAGGTATCTTTTCTTTTGGTACAGCCTCAGGTATTCGTTTGAGTTTGGTTCAGCTGGTACGAGGTCTCTTGGGTGTGCCACTGCAGCAGTCCATTCATGCACGCACCATTCTTGCCCTTGCTGTACTCTTCGCTCTCGTTCACTCCATTCGTCTTTTCTTCTTCACTCATTACCCTCCCCACTCCTCTGCACCCCTTTCACTCCCTGGTTTTCTCCTCCCCCTCCTCCCTTTCCTCCCTCTGTCCCGATCTGCCCTTTCTCGTCCCAGCAGGTCGCTCACACGGGAGTGGCAGTGGCGGGGGACATGGAGTGCACAGGCAGCAGCTGCTCTCCACCCAACCCACCCAGAGCTAAGTACCCCGCCCTTCGTCCCTTCTCGCAGCCCTCGCACTGTGTTGCTTTTTATGTCATGCTTGCACCGTGCATCACACTCCTTTTTTCACTGCCCTCTGTCACACCCATGAGACCTCCCTCCCCCAAGGTAGCAGGTATCTTTTCTTTTGGTACAGCCTCAGGTATTCGTTTGAGTTTGGTTCAGCTGGTACGAGGTCTCTTGGGTGTGCCACTGCAGCAGTCCATTCATACACGCACCATTCTTGCACTTTCTGCACTCTTCGCTCTCCTTCACTCCACTCGACTTTGTTTTTTTCCTCATTACCCTCCCCACTCCTCTGCTCCCCTTTCACTTCCCCATTCTCTTCCCCCCTCCCTCCCTTCGTCTCTCTGTCCCGATCTGTCCCCTCTCGTCCCAGCAGGTCGCTCACACGGGAGTGGCAGTGACGGGGGACATGGAGTGCACAGGAGCAGCTGCTCTCCACCCAACCCACCCACAGCTAAGTGAGCATCATTCTGCTTTCTTTGCATCTCATGTTTTTTTTTCATGGTCCGCCTTCTGAAATCTCGCCACTGGTTGGGACCTGTCTTACAAGTCACAGACCCCACCCCTCACCGCTACTGCTGGTAAGCCCTTAGGTTCAGGTTCAGCCCCTCCCAAAGCCTTACAGCCCCACAGGTTCACCCCTTCAGGTTCACTAGGGGGTCTGTGTCTTGTTGTTGTGCCTCCACCAGTGGCCCCTCCCTCCTCTGCCTTGGCAGATTTTTTGCCTAGTCGATTCGCCTTTAGTCCCCGCACTCACTGCTGCTGTGTGTATGCCTTTCAGGTGGAGGGGAGGGGCGTGGGGGTCAACACCGCCACTCCCCGGCGCCCCTCCCCTTGTGGCCATGCAGGTGGCAGTGGTGGGAGGGGAGGGGGGCAGCACTCCACTCGGCTGGGATGGGATGGGAGAGTATCGGGATTGGGTCGTCTGGAACAAGGTGAGCCTCTTTTCCCTCATGCACCCATGCTGCTGCTTGGTCTTCTCCGAATTTGCATTTTGCTTACTTGCTCCCTCCCTGCTTTCACGCTTCTGCCTGCCCTTCTCCCCATTCTCACTGCTGTCGCTTGCTCCCTTGCCTCCCTCCCCCCACCCTCCCTGCCAGTGCATTGAAAGCTGTAGCAGGGCGGCAAGGGGGCAGCAGCAGGGAAGCAGCGGAGGGGATGGGTGGGGTAGCAGCAGCAGCAAGGGAAGCAGAGTAGCAGTCTGGCAGCAGAAGCAGTAGAGGGTAGGCTAGGCTAGGTGTAGCTGCGGGTGAGTATGGTACCAGGTGTGGTATGGTTACAGGTGTGGTATGGTAAGCTGATCCCCTCCTCTCTCTCTTCCCTCTTCTCCTCTGCTGGCTGAGTGTGGGAGCACTGGAGCAAGGGCGGGAGAGTGGAGTCGACCTTCTTATTCACCTCCTCCACTCTCCCTTCTCCCTTCCCTCCCAGCAGCACCCTTCCTTGACCACAGAGGAGTCTTCCCTTCCCCTAATCCCCCCTTCTCTCTCCACTTCCCAGCAGCCTCAGCATCATGGCGCTCTGCACGGCTGTGGTAAGTGGAGGTAAGTAGAGGTAAGGAGGCATGGGGGTGAAGTGTGGAGGGAGGTGGGGGGGGGGGAGCATGGGAGCATGCAGTCAGGTCACTTCCTTAGGGGCAGCATCTTCTTGGGTCGTTCCTTGTGGGTGGGGGTGTGGTGGGTGGAATCTGTGCGGCACGGCACTCGGTGCTCAAGTAACCGATCTGGCGTTCAAGGCTTAATGGACACCGTCAGAGCCGACCGGCCGGCGGCTCTGGTTCGCGTCAGCTCTAGCCACGTCAGGGTTGGGATTTGAGTCTTGGGCTGGAAGCAATTTTCCGCTACCACACCTCACCCCACAAGGCACAGCCTTTGGGGGTGCTGTTTTTCTAAGGAAGTGGGCTGTCTGCTGCTTCAAGTGCTGGCAAGTGAAGGTGAGGAGGAGCTGAAACCCTTTGGGAGGGTGAGTGAAAGAGAAGGGGCCGAAACCCCTTGGGAGGGTGAGTGGAAGAGAAGGGGCTGAAACCCCTTGGGTGGGTGGATGGAAGAGAAGGTAGTGGGCTTTCTGCTGCTCCTACTGTAGGTAGGTGAAGGTGGGGATGGGTGGGTGGGTGAGTGAGAAGAAGGGGGCTGAAACCCCTTGGGTGGGTGAGTTGGGGGTGGGTGAGTGGGGGTTGAAACCCCTTCGGTGGGTGAGTGAGGGTTGAATCCCCTTGGGTGGGTGAGTGGGGGCTGAAACCCCTTGGGTGGGTGAGTGGGGGGTGGGTGAGTGGGGGTTGAAACCCCTTGGGTGGGAGAGTGGGGGTTGAAACCCCTTGGATGGGTGAGTGGGGGTTGAAACCCCTTGGGTGGGAGAGTGGGGGCTGAAACCCCTTGGGTGGGAGAGTGGGGGTTGAAACCCCTTGGGTGGGTGAGTGGGGGCTAAAACACCTTGTGTGGGTGAATGAGAGGAAAGGGGACTGAAACCCCTTGGGTGGGTGTGTGAGAAGGAAGGGGACTGAAACCCCGTGTGTGAGAGGGAAGGGGACTGAAACCCCTTGGGTGGGTGAGAGGGAAGGGGGCCGAAACCTCTTGGGTGGCAGAGTGCGAGGGAGAAGTGGGTTTAGAACCCCTTAAGTTGAAATCCCTTTCATGGCATGGGGGTAATAACAGCCCTGCCATGTCATTGCTATGGTAAATGTGAAATGCAGCAACATCGCACATTCTGAGGTCGCATGCCATGCTGTGGCATGCCCATCGTATAAGATGCTGTGTGGCATGCCATGGTGTGAAATGTCAGTGTGGCATGCCATGGTGTGAAATGTCAGTGTGGCATGCCATGGTGTGAAATGTCACTGTGTGGCATGCCATGGTGTGACATGCCATCTGCAGGCCATAGAGCTCGAGGGAAGACGGAGGAGGAGGGCTGAAGTGGTGTCGTATGTGGCAGTGCACGCACACCATGACACATCACCTCTGATCTGCTGCTCTCGTCGCTGTGGTCCTGCTATATTGTCATTGTACCGGTACCGTACATCAGCAATAACAATTTAGTTTCACCATAGTCGTCGTCCGTACCATGTGGGGTTTCCTTTCTTGTATGTGCTGTAATACCGAATACCGTATGAGCAGCATGCTGCAAGCTCCCTCTTCTACCGTATTTTGTATGTGCTTGTCAAATGTTGTTATAGGTTCTTAGGCTACAGTGAGTAGCTATTATAGGGAGTACAACACTTTTAGGGTTGCTATTTGTATCCCTTGTTTCCCTAGTTCACACATTCCGTTGTTCGCTAACTTTGAGATGGTATCATGAGTAGGTGTCGATCCTCTCGCATAGCCTAGCTAGCGCCCTAGCGCCCTCCGCACCCTTGCGCCCTCCGCACCCTTGCGCCCTCCGCGCCCTCCGCGCCCTCCGCGCCTTAGCCTCCGCGCCCTCCGCGCCCTCCGCGCCATCTCCGCGCCTTAGCGCCCTCCTCCTCCGCGCGTTAGAGCCCTTAGCGCCCCTAGCCTGCGCCCCTAGCCCGTCGCCCAGGCGCCCGCCCTAGCCCGACGCTCAGGCGCCCGCCCTAGCCCGACACCCAGGCGCCCGCCCTAGCCCGTCGCCCAGGCGCCCGCCCTAGCCCGTCGCCCAGGCGCCCGCCCTAGCCCGTCGCCCAGGCGCCCGCCCTAGCCCGTCGCCCAGGCGCCCGCCCTAACCCGTCGCCCAGGCGCCCGCACCAGCCCGTCGCCCAGGCGCCCGCCCCAGCCCGTCGCCGAGGCGCTCGCCCCAGCCCGTCGCCTAGGCGCCCGCCCTAGCCCGTCGCCCAGGCGCCCGCCCTAGCCCGTCGCCCAGGCCCGCGCCCTAGCCCGTCGCCCAGGCGCCCGCTTTAGCCCGTCGCCCCAGCCCGCGCCCTGGCCCGTGGCCCCAGCCCCGCAGGCAGCGCGCCGCGCGGGCAGCGCGCCCCGCGGGTAGCGCGCCCCGCAGGCGGCGCGCCCCGCGGGTAGCGCGCCCCGCAGGCAGCACACCCTGCAGGCAGCGCGCCCCGGAGCGCTTTAGCGCCAGAAAATAAATAAATAAATAAAAAATTAAACCCTAAAAAAAAAAAAAAAAAGTTTTCGGGTGGGGGCCTGCAACTGTCGGCCGCGTTCCTGCTTGCCGGACGACCTGCACAGTTGCCTGCATCCCGCAGCCGTCAGTACTGCAGCCCCTACTGTCGCACGTACGTTCCACTGCCAGTGGCTCTACTAGCGGCAGCCGACAGCCGACAGCCGCACCTACGGTCTCTAGCTCCGGTCGTTCCTACCTCCAGCCAGCCCTAGCTCGCCGTTTCTAGCTCCAGCCAGTTGTGCTCCAGCCGTTCTCGCTCCAGCCGTTCTCGCTCCTCGCTCGTAGCTCAGTTTGCTCCGTACTCCAGCCGTTCCTCGCCTAGTTTCACCTGTCGCTCCTAGCCTGCCGCTCCTGCACCCCGCTAGCTTTTATCATGGAGTCCACTAGGGTTCTCCAGCAGCAGGGACAGCAGCAGCGGCCGTTTCAGCAGTGGCTTCCGCAGCAGCAGGGGCGCCCTCAACAGCTGTGGCGCCCTCAGCAGCCGTGGGGGCCTGGTGGTTCAGGTCGCGTTGGCTGCAGCAGCGGCCCAGCCAGCTGGGGGGCTCGTCGCGGTGGCCGCGACGTCGGCCCCTGCCAGTACCGGATCCTGACCGGCCCTGGCGCTGGCACTACCTGCTGGCGTTCTGACCACTCTGCACAGCGCTGCTACAGCCGCCTCGACGACCTTTACCGTGAGTGTTTTGGGCCTGAGTCGGCTCCCCCGATCTGGCCCGGTCTGTTTCGTAGTGGTTACCCTGTGTTTGATATGTCTATGGATGCTGTTTATTCTGTCACGTACGGATCTCTTGGCTTACGTGTACCTAGCTTAGGACCTTTGCCTGTTGCTAGTGTCGGTACTTGTGCTTTTAGTGTAGGTGCTTGTGTAGTCTCTAGCCCGGCCGTGACGACTGCTGTTGCGTCGCTCTCCTTCACGCTGGACTCCGGCGCGTCTCAGTGCTTCTTCCGCGACCACACCACTGTCACACCTCTTTCGGCTCCAGTCCCAGTTGCCCTGGCTGATCCTACTTCAGGACCAGAAGTTGCTCGCAGCTCGACCACCCTCCCGTGCCCAGCTGTCCCCTCTGGTTTCCTCACTGGTCTCTACATCCCCTCGTTCTCTCGGAACTTGGTAGGTGTTGGATACCTTCAGGACCGGGGGATCACAGTCACTTTTCCTGCGCACGGGAGGACTGCGATCTGTACGGACTCTTCCACCGGGGCAGTTCTTGCCACGTTCACCAGAGAGCCCCACTCAGGTCTCTTCGTCCTGCACACTCCGCCCCCGCAGGTAGCTGCGTCTGGTCAGGTTGTTTCGTCCCCCCCGGTAGCAGAGTCCGGTCAGGTTACTGCGCCCCCACCGGTTGCTGTGTCCGGTCAGGTTGCTGTGTCCGGTCTAGTTGCTGCGTCTTGCTCGTGTCGGTCTTTCACCCACCGGACCGTCTTGTGGCACCACCGTCTTGGCCACGCGTCGATCCCCCGCCTCCGCACTATGGCTGGTCACCGTCTTGTCTCAGGTCTCCCTCGCGTCTTCCCGTCGCTCCCTCCCTCGCCTGCGCCGCCGTGCACTCCTTGCGTCGCCGGCCGTCTTCGTGCCACTCCGCACTCCTCCTCCCTTCGTCCGGCCACTGCTCCCTTCCAGACACTCCACTTGGATGTCTGGGGCCCTGCACCTACGCAGGGACCTGAGAGGGAGCGCTACTTTCTGGTGGTCGTCGACGACTTCTCCAGGTACACCACGGTGTTTCCTCTCGCGAAGAAGCCCGAGGTGACTTCTACGCTGATCCGGTGGCTTCTAGCCACTGAGAGCACTCGTGGCCGTCGTGTCTCCTGTCTCCACTCTGACCGTGGGGGTGAGTTTCGCTCAGGCATTCTTGCAGGATTCTGCGGCGAGCAGGGCATCGTACAGTCCTGGACGCTGCCAGAGTCCCCACAGCAGAATGGGGTTGCTGAGCGCCGCATTGGCTTGGTCATGGACATCGGCCGCACGTCCATGATTCATGCCCGTGCGCCCCATTTTCTGTGGCCCTACGCGGTTCGCTACGCCGCTCACCAGCTGAACCTCCAGCCGCGCGTCTCGCGGCCAGAGGCTTCACCGGCCAGTCTTTGGACCGGGTCCCCTGGTGTTGGGTCAGCTTTTCGTGTCTGGGGCTGCCTTGCGCTTGTCCGCGACACCTCTGCGGACAAGCTCTCGGCTCGCGCCGTCCCCTGTGTCTTCCTTGGTTTCCCGGTAGCCTCGGCCGACTGGTCTTTTTACCACCCGCCCCTCCACCAGTTCCTAGACTCCCGTGACGTCCGGTTCGACGAGTCAGTGTCCTACTACACCCGGTACCCCTGTCGAGGTCTCCCGGTTCCCCTTCCCCCCCTTTTCCTCGCACCCTCTCTTCCCCCTGCTCCCGCTCCTCCGGTACCCCCACCCCCCCCCTGGTCCTGCCCCGTCAGGTGTGTCTCACGCTACCCCTCTACCCTCGGTCGCGCGTCAGGTAGCGGCTCTCTCCCCGCAGTCCTCCTCACAATCCCCTCAGCAGCCTTCGGTACTTCCGCGACAGGCTACTGTGGACTCAGTTGGTTTTGGAGCTGGAGGTGCAGCCACTGGCGGTACTCGGTCCGGGGGTGCTCGTTTGAGGGGTGCTGGAGTTGGAGGTGCTGGCGCAGGTGGCGCTAGCCCTGGGGGTGCTGGAGCTGGAGGTCCTGGCACTGGAGGTGCTAGTCCTGGGGGTGCTGGAGCTGGAGGTGCTGGCGCAGGTGGCGCTAGCTCTGGGGGTGCTGGAGCTGGAGGTGCTGGCACTGGAGGTGCTAGTTCTGTGTGTGCTGGAGTTGGAGGTCCTGGCACTGGCGGTACTAGTTCTGGGGGTGATGGAGCTGGAGGTGCTGGCACAGGAGGTGCTGGTCCTGGGGGTGCTGGTCCTGGGGGTGCTGGAGGCGCTGGCACTGGAGGTGCTGGTTCTGAGGAGACTGGAGCTGGAGGCACTGGTTCTGCGGAGTCCACTCCGCCTCCCCACCGCCACGACACACGTCTCCAGGCGGCCCGTCGGCGTGAGCGTGAGGAGCAGGTGCTGTTGGAGAGGGAGCGGCAGGAGTTGCGGCAGTTGGACCTGCTGGAGCAGCAGCAGCAGCAGCAGCAGCAGCAGCAGCAGCAGCAGCAGCAGCAGCAGCAGCAGCAGCAGCAGCAGCAGCAGCAGCAGCAGCAGCCGCAGCAGCAGCAGCAGCCGCAGCAGCAGCAGACACCGCCGCCGCAGCTGCGACCACAGCAGCTCCCTCTGGAGCGGCAGTTGTTCCCACCCGTGAGTGGCCTTCGGGCCCTTGGTCTTCCCTCCTCTCCTCCTGTTCACACTCCGTCCCCTCCAGCGTTTGGTCCCATGTTTCCTCCTCCTGACGACAGTCCGGCGGTCTGGTCTTCTCCTCCACCGCAGTCTCCTCCACCTGTTGTCCCACACTCTCGTGTCCGTCCCTGTCCTCCGCGTGCTCGTCACTCGTCTCCCATTACCGACCTCCGCACTGCCCTCCTTTGTTCGTCTCTTCGTCGTCCTCCTCCTGAGTCCGTTCTCCCGTCTCCGCCTCCGTCCTCTCTCCCTTTCCCCCCTACTCCTGTCACTGACTACTACCGCGCTGTTCGTCCTGTTGTCTCTCGTGTCCTCGCCACTCTTGTCACCGACTCTCGTTTCCCTCCGTCGTCTGTCTCGGCTCTCACTGCCGCTGTCGCTGAGTTTGCTGCCGCCAGTCGCCTTGACTACACCACCCGTGTGGTGCCAGCTCCTCCCTCCCGTCCTCTGTCCGTCGGGGGTGGGTTTGCCCTTGGCTGTGACGTCCTAGAGGACAGAGAGTCTGAGCTGGAGTACTGGGCAGCCGCTTCCCCCTCTGTCTGTGCCATGCTGCTATCCCCTGAGGGAGACCCCGACGCCCTTGACATACCGACTCCTCGCACTTACCGCGAGGCAGTGTCAGGGGCGTGGGCCTCACAGTGGAAAGCGGCTATGGCCTCGGAGTTAGCGTCTTGGAGATCTACAGGCACGTACGTCGACGCAGTTCCCCCTCCCAGGGCGAACGTAGTCGATGGCATGTGGCTCTTCAAGGTGAAGCGGCCGCCTGGATCACCGCCTGTGTTCAAGGCGCGCTACGTGGCTAGGGGTTTCAGTCAGCGTGAGGGAGTTGACTTCTTCCAGACCTTCGCCCCGACCCCGAAGATGACTACTCTTCGGGTGTTACTGCACGTAGCAGCACAGCGAGACTACGAGCTGCACTCCTTTGACTTCTCTACTGCGTTTCTCCAGGGCCGACTACACGAGGAGATCTGGCTGCGCCGCCCTCCTGGCTTCACTGACACCTTCCCACCTGGGACCCAGTGGAGCCTGAGACGGCCAGTCTACGGTCTCCGCCAGTCGCCCCGTGAGTGGCACGACACTCTTCGCTCCACGCTTCGTGACCTTGGGTTTTGTCCTTCCTCTGCCGACCCGTCGCTGTCTGTTCGCACTGGTTCCACTCCTTTCTTTATACTAGTGTACGTCGACGACTTGGTCTTTGCTACAGCAGACAGGGGAGCTCTAGCTCAGGTGAAGTCCGAACTGCAGAAGAGACACACGTGCACTGACCTAGGTGAACTGCAGCGCTACCTTGGCCTGCAGATCACCAGGGACAGAGCCGCTCGCACCATCACACTGACTCAGTCACACATGGTGCAGCAGGTCCTTCGGCGGTTCGACTTCCAGTTCTCCACCACACAGCCCACACCTCTTGCTGTTGACCACAGACTCACTGGCCCCTTTCCCGACGAGCCTTTTGAGTCCAGTGGTCCCTACGCAGAGCTGGTGGGCTGCCTCATGTACCTGATGACTTGTACTCGGCCGGACCTCGCCTTTCCCCTCAGCGTCCTCTCTCGCTTTGTTGCGACTGGGAGACACCGTCCTGTCCACTGGACAGCTGCTGTGAGGGTGGCGAAGTACCTGGCGACTACATCAGGCATGGGGCTTGTGCTTGGAGGGACTCAGCCAGTGGCGTTGACTGGTCACTGCGACTCTTCCTACGCTGACGACGTGGAGACTCAGCGCTCGACTCAGGGTTACTGCTTCAGTTTGGGTGCTGGTGCTGTGTCGTGGAGGTCTACACGGTCGTCGTCTGTGGCTACTTCCAGTGCAGAGGCAGAGATATACGCTGGTGCCATGGCGGCACAGGAGCTTCGCTGGTTGACCTTCTTGCTCGCCGACCTTGGTGAGCGGCCTCGCTCTGCACCGACCTTGTACGCTGACAACAAGGCCATGATCCTCCTGTGTCGAGAGCCTCGACTGGAGAGCAGAGTGAAGCATATTGACGTGAGGTACTTCCTTCTGCGAGAGCTACAGCGACGCGGCCAGGCACGCCTGGACTTTGTGGCCTCAGAGGCCAACACTGCAGACGTCTTCACCAAGGCCCTGGCGCTTGGTGACCACCACAGGTTCTGTGTGCAGTTGGGGCTTGTTGAGGTAGGCCCTCGGTTGCTGTAGACTTGCTGTTTGCTCTGCTTGTTGTGCTTTGCTATATATATCCTAGTGAACTCTTGAACTGGCCTTGTGGCCGCTTGCTTGTGCTCGGAATTTGTGTGGTGTCCTTGAGATCCACCCTGAGCTTGCTTTGCTTCTTGCATTGACTGGTCTTGTGACCGTTTGTTCACCCTGCTTGCTTTGATGCCCCTCACTTAGCCTATGGGGGTGTGTCAAATGTTATTATAGGTTCTTAGGCTACAGTTAGTAGCACTCTAGGGAGTACAACACTTTTAGGGTTGCTATTTGTATCCCTTGTTTCCCTAGTTCACACATTCCGTTGTTCGCTAACTTTGAGAGTGCTGTATTTGTGAAGGAAGGACACAGGTTGAGAACATCAATTGTCTCTCTTTGAAATACGGTACAATGACACACGCAATGACGATAAAATCCAAACATTGCACGAATGGCAGTACTACCCGTATCCTCTTTGCATCTTTGAGAGGAATTCTGGCATCCCGGCCTCACAGAAAAATGGTAGGCTCTCATCTCATGTCACGCCCAACAGGGCAGCCTTCCATAACACATGAATTTCCAGAGCCGCATTGACTCGTCCGTTGTGGCAGCTATGCTGCAAGTGCAGCTGTACTGCAGCAGCTCATCTTGCTCAGTCCTCCAGCTCTTCCCTTGCTGCCAGGGAGGCTTCTGCAGGGGAGCGAGTAGGTTGGGAGAAGGAGAGGGAGGAGACATGATGGGGTGAGAGGACAAGCAGGGAGTCATAATACACACTGGGAACCGGGCCGAGGGAGGAGGGAGGAAGAAACCAGTGAGGTGGAATGCGGTGCTGCTGTGTTGGGATGCGCGGACCGAATGAGCGTAGAGGAACAAATAACCCAGCAGCGGTGTTGCTTGCGATGCCCAGAATCCCAGATGCTGCTCACCGCACTCGTGCAGCTGTGCCTTGGCTTGCTCCCTCCCACCAATGCACTCCTTCAACTGCCTCCCCACCTCCGCCCGCCTCTCCCCACACCGCTTCTCCTCCATTGCTAGCTGCTCCTCTGGTGACCACCCACCCAGGACCACGGGACGAACAGAGAGGCAAGGAGGAGTCGGTGCAAAGGAGCCGCAATGAGCACACTACTGCAGATAGTAGCACACACGCAGTAATCCACAGGGATACCTTTGATTGTTTAAGCGTATTAACCTTTGAGTTGGAAACCTGTCCCCACCCACTGTGCTGTGCATCCCTTGCACGCTTCAGCCCCCCCACCCTTCCCATGCCCCTCCCCAGCACGTCCTTCTGCCCCTCCCGCTCTCCCTCCCGCTTTCTACGGCCCTTTTCCCGACCGCTTCCACTGCTATTTGGGAGTCACTTTTGAAATTACAAAAAAATGACTCCTGACTCATGACTCCCAAACGGCCCCTTTCCTGACCGCTTCCCCTGCCCCACATCTGTCCCCTACTCTCCCCCGACCCACCAACCCATCTCTGTGATCGCGTTTTCCAGTCGCGCCACGTCCCTCAATGCCCCGCGGAGCTCCGCGTTGAGATCCTCCGCGCGGCCCTCCGCGAGCTGCGCGCGCTTCTCCGCTGCCACCGCGCGCGCTTCCGCCTCTCTGAGGTCCCCATTATCATCGCGGCACGTCTCTGAGCGTGAAATTACGCGTGACGTGCCGGATTCCCCGCTTGCGACTGCAGAATTTGTCTCTTCACGTCCGCATTCATCGTCAAAAGCGACGCAATTCCCGTGCTTTCCATAAACGGCGCCGCCATCTCCGCTAGTTACCCCAGCTCTGGCTACGGGGTGGCAGGATTGGAAGAGGAAAGCAAGCAAGAGGGATACAAAGAGGACAAATGGCTTGTGCTTGAAGAGAAATTTCGGGGAGCTTGAATTCATGATTTCTCCACTGGTGGTGGTCCGTGCAGGAAGGTCGGGGAGTTTCAGCCTGCGCCAAGTCCTCACCGATCTATGCACGCCAAGCAATACTCTATATTTTTTCACAAAGCTTTGGGAGCGACGATATCAAACCACTGAGAATGTTTACGTAGAAGTTAGCTTCCGATTTCTCCCACAGTGTTTTCACATAATGCAATAAGTAACCCTCGTTAGCATCAGCTTCCCTCGACAGAATCACAAAGCGTGTGGGCGTTACTACAGTGAACTCTACACGTTGTATCGGCTCGGCTGACAAACTGAAGTGACTGAGCTGTCATTGGCGCGCAATGCGACTGCGGAACCTGGCTGGCACGCTCGTGCACTCTCCTGGACCGTGCATTTGTACAGTATAAAGTACAGTAAGATCTAATTAATTCTGGAACTACACGTATATTGAGCGGGAGGGAGGTACACCGTACTGTTTTGGCTGGTGCCTGCCTGAGACGTCTCGCCTCGGCTCGCCTCGCCTCGCCTCCACTGTGCTCACTACGTTCCTTGTGGAATCACTAACGGAAAGACAGAGAATGTGGCTGCATACAGCCCAACGCCTAGTTGCCAGGCGGGTATCGTGTAGCCCGCCGCCACACGTCCCAGGGCAGCAGCACTCTCCGTCGATCACGCTCCGTTCCAGATTTTTCTCTCTCTCTCCGAATTCGCGTTTTTCCCACGCGCGCCTTAGCGCCATCGGTTCCTCGTGCACGCGACATCACGCGAGTCGATCGACTTTCTCGTCCTCTTTCCTGTAATTATCCTAGGTCCACCCGTACAGACATTCCCGCTGCGTCTATCCGAGTCGTCAATTCCGCAAGCCAAAAACCGCCAGTGACGTCTGAGGTGAACAGACCAATAATTAGCCGCGGCTGGGGATGCAACATTCGACCCTCGGCCAAGCAGCGATCGGGTTATCGTGTCCATTAATAAATCCTGCTTGCATCGGCGCAGCGTCCGGCAGCCTTCGTGGAAGAACCACCGCCCCCGCCTCCGCCGCCGCGTCCGCGTCCGCGTCCGCCTCCGCGTCCGCGTCCGCCTCCGCGTCCGCCTCCGCGTCCGCCTCCTCCTCCGCCTTCAGCCTCCGCCTCCACCTCCGCCTTCGCCACCGCGACCATCAGCGCCACCGCGACCATCAGCGCCACGGGCTGTCACAGAGCCGAATACCAATTCCGCCTTTCGCATCGCCGCTGCATTCACCCGAACTCGTCAACTCCGTTTCAATTTGTACGATTAAATACTAAAACGCTGATTAGGCATCTCCCGCGCGAAAATGAAGGAGGCCGGCGCGAGCAGCAACAGCAGCAGCAGCGGCAGCGGAAGCGAGTGGGAGCGCGCGCAGCAGGCGGTGCGCGTGAGCGTGGACCTGGTGGCGGCGGCGCAGCAGCATTTCCGCCTGCTGCGTGCCGTGGACTGCTGCGCGGGCCTCTACTCCGGCCCCGCCGTGCGCCGCGCCATCCGCAGGCGAGTGACGGTGCTGGGAATTTGTAGAGAGGGAGGGGGGATGGAGGGGGGATGGAGGGGGGGTGGAGGGGGGTTGGAGGGGGGTTGGAGGGGGGGTGGAGGGGGGATCTGTGGGGAGGAGGGTGAGAGAGAGAGAGACGGCATTGCAGAATTGTGAGTATCTTGTGCAGGAGGAGGCGTGGTCTCTGGTCATGATCATCTTGTGCTCTTTGTGCTGCTGCTGTGCTGTTGCGCCCCTATGCTGTTGTTGTGCGCGGTTTCCCCCACGGGAGCAGGTACGAGCGGTGCTGGCTTCCACTCCTGGACGAGGTGCAAGGGGGACGGCAGGGAGCAGCAGCAGCAGCAGCAGCAGCAGCAGCAGCAAGCAGGGGAGGAGGAGAGACAGAGCTGCCATCGTGCCTCGTGCCGCCTCTGGACGTGCACTGGATATGGCTGTGCCACAGACTCGCGCCTGTACGCCACCGCTGCTGGCCCTTTGCCTTTCCCATATGTGCCGTTGTCGTTGTCGTTGTCGTTCTGAGGGTGGTCTCTGAGCTCACTGCATTGCAAGCAAGTACCTTTCCCCGTCATGTATTGCAATCGTTCAAATTGCGCTGCTGCAGCAGCAGTGCATGATTGCGCATGCTTGTACCGTCATCCACGTGCTCCCATCCACGCGCTCCCATCCACGTGCTCCCATCCACGTGCACCCATCCACGCGCTCCCATCCACGTGCTCCCATCCACGTGCTCCCATCCACGTGCTCCCATCCACGTGCTCCCATCCAACCCACGTGTGTTTTACATGTAAAACTCCTCCTGTTTCTTTCCCCATCTCTCTTCCCTCCTGTCTCTCACCCAAACCCTCGCTCCTGCCTGCCTCATCCGTGCCCACTCGCCCCCACCCCAGGATGCATACGCGCGTGACTGCATGGCAATGTTCTCCCGGGTTCTCGACTGCCCTCTCCCGCTCCTCGACCCGGCTGCCGCCTCCTCCTCTTCCTCCTCCTCCACCTCCTTCTCCTCCTCCTCCTCCTCCTTCTCCTCCGCACAGTCCCCGCACTCCCCATCCCTGCTCTCCCCGCCCACCCCCTCCATGCACACGCACTCGTTCAACCAATACGCGGACCAGCAGCAGCAGCAGGCGGAGGCGGTGGCAGTGAGTCGGCGAGTGTGGAACGAGAGGTGGCCTGGTGACCCCTACGACCTGCACTTGTTCCAGCCAGGCGCCAACGCTGCTGCCGGCGCTGCTGCTTCCCTCGCCGCCTTGCACCTCCCGCCCAGCCTGCTCGGTCCTTCCTCTAGCTTCCGCTCCACGCCTTCCTCTCTCTCCGTTGAGTCTCCACGTGCTCCTTCTGCTGCTCCTGCTGCTGCTGCCACTGCCGGTGCTCTTGGTAGCCGGGCGGAGCAGGAAGGAGGGGAGTGTGCAGTTGGGGAGGAGGAGGCAGCAGCGTCGTCAGTGCAGGAGAGGATATCGTATGACCTAGAGGCAGCAGTGGCACGGCAGGCGCAGTTCTATCACCAGATAGCGCGCCCGCACATGCACGACGCCAAGTACCTTGTAGGAGCTGTGGAGCGCTATAAGGCCTTCCTCTGGCTGCTCAAACACCATCTCCCTGCTGCCGACTCCTCTGCTGCTGCTGCTGGTGGTGCTGGTAGTGGTGGTGGTGACGGCAGTGGTGGTGCTGGCAGCATGTTTATCCCTGCTCTAGACATCGACTTCGTGTGGCATGCACATCAGGTGAAGCCCGCAAGGTGAAACAAACCCATCCACTGACTGAACAGCTTTGTGGTTGAACCCACTTCAACAGCCCAACTTCCAGTCATTCCCCTTCAGCCCCTCTCTGTGCAGCTCAGCTCAACTCCCCTTTCTCACTTCCACACTTCATTCAAACCCCTCTTACAAAAAAAATGATTTCTTTCACCCCCGTCCTTTCTCGTTCCGCAATTCATTCAAGCCCCTATGTCGTTCTCTCATCTCCCCTCCCGTCGTGTGCAGCTCGCGCCTCTGGCATATGCGCACGACTGCAACGTCCTCCTGGGCCGTTTGCTCGCCCACCACGACTCCCTCCCCGACCACCACCACCACGCCCCTCCCACCTCATCATCCCACCCGCCCCTCTCCTCCTCCTCCGCTCATCAGCAGCAGCAGAGGCCGTCTCTCGCGTCTGCCACCCAATCCACAGCCGCCACGTGGCTGGGTTTCTACAACCGGCCCTACGCGCGAGCAGGCACCATTCGCAAGGAGCCCGCGCCGCCTCCCTTCCCATTCCCCCCTCCCTTGAAACCCAAACACGGCGTAGGAGCGGGAGCGGGAGGGGGAGGAGGGAGCGGAGCAGGGAGCACCGCCAGTGGGGCGAGCAGTACCGGCACAGGAAGCCACCTCCCCTCAGGAAACAGCTCCCGAGGGACCTCCAAGATCGCCTCTCCTGTGTCCTCGCCGGGAGCATCCCCGATACAAGACACGCGGGGCGAGCTGCGCGCCGGCATCCCCCCTCGGCACGTCTTTGACGCGACCCTCTCCCTCCTCTCCGTCTCCTCCCTGCCTGCCTCTCTCAAAGGCGACCTCTCGCTGCAAATCTCCGCCCTCTCCGCCTGCCCCTCGCTCCGCCTCCGCTCCCACAAGCTCCCTCTCCCCCTCCCCTCGCAATCCACCCCTTCTCAATCCCTTCTGGCAAACGAGCAACCGTGGCCGAGCGCTCCCACGTGGTGGCTATCACTAGACGTGGAGACCAAGGGCGTGGTGCTGCAATTGCTGCTGGAGCCGCCTAAGGGGCGGCTGTCGGGAATTGCGGGCATGGCGGGGATGGGCGGCGCGCACAAGGCGAGGAGTTTGGGCGAGGTGACGGTGCTGTGGAGCGATGTGTTTGCTGCTAAGGACCTCTCGTGGCATGGGGCGCTGGCGCTGGGGTCGGGGGCAGGAGCGGGTGGGAAGGTAAGGCGCAGGAGCGGGTGGAAAGGTAAGGCGCAGGAGCGGGTGGAAAGGTGAGGGGGGGTGCCTGGGGTTGAGAGGGGTGCTTGCCTGATCCTGCGTTTGTGGCGAGTCAGAATGAAGCCTGCGTTTCATCAGCTCTCCTCTCCTCCCTCCTCCTCGTCCCACCGATACACACATGTGGTGTTGCATGTGCGTTCACGCATTCGCCTTCGACTCGTTTTAGTCCATTCATTGGGCAGTGATGCCAACCAACCAGCCAGTGTGCTCACTCACGGTGTGTCCCTCTGGACTGGGGTCATGTTCCCCATGTTCTCGTCCCTTCCTTTTGGGTCGACTCAAAATTCAGATGCCAACCAGCCAGCCGGTGTGCTCACGGTGTGTCCCTCTGGTCTAGGGTCATGTTCCCCATGTTCTCATGATCTCATTTCTTCCTCTGGCAGGGCGCCTCTGATCATCCCCATGTGCGCATTCACGTCACCGCCACACCACCTCAGGTAAGACTCTCCATCTCCCCTCCCCCTTCCTTCCCCCCTCCATCCTCCCCCCTGCCCCCCCCCCCCCCCCCCTCTTCCTGGCCGTCTTCCTCCCATCTCGTTCACTTTTCCCCGTCCCCTCTACCCATCATCCCTTTAACCTCGCCCCTGCCCCTTTCCTCTACCTCGTCCTGTTTCAACAGCCCATCCACTTTGTCCTCCCCCGCTCAAGTCTCCTCCCACTCCCCTCCACCCACTCCCCTCCTCCCACTCCCCTCCTCCCACTCCCCTCCTCCCACTACCCTCCTCCCACTCCCTGTACGCTCTCACACCGGTGTCTTGCTCTAACCTGCCGCTTCTCCTTCTCTCCCGCTCTCTGCTGTCCCAGCCGGCACCAGTGCTGCTGATGCTGCAGCCGGCAGTGGGCACGGACGACAGTGGGCTGCAGCTCACAACAGTGGCAGCGGCTGTGCTGAAGCAGCAGCAGGAGGGGCGGTGGATGGCGCGCACCGTGGTGGACCACACTCTCTCAGACCGCTTCGTTCTGCGCACCCGGTGAGATGATATCTCCTCGCTCTTTGTAACTCTGACTTGAGGCACGCTTTGGAAAGAGCCAGCAGTAGCAGCGGCCCCAGCCTGCAGGTGCAAATGGCTAGCCAGGCCACATGGGAAGCAGCAGCGCCATGCCATGGCAACCCTGCAGGGCACATGGGAACTGAATTGAAGTGGAACGAGGGGACACAGTCACTGTTCCTACCAGGTCACGTCAGGTCAGCCGCCCTTATCGTCTCGCTGTCCCCATCACTCATTCTTCCGGTCACCCCTTCCCTCCCCTGCCTCCCTCACCCCGCTCCCCGCACTTTTCCTTCCCCCCACACATCTTCCTCCCTCCGTCCATGCGCGTGCGTGGGTGCAGGGTGGCCAAGGGGCACGGGTCACAGCAGGTGGAGGTGCCACCGGAGTCGAAGAGGGTGCTGCTGCACAGGGGAGGCTGGTCGCCCTCTCCCAAGGTCAAGGGCGCTCTTCTGGCCGCTGGTGCGTGCATGCATCCCATCCCATCCCATCCCATCCCATCCCATCCCATCCCATCCCATCCCATCCCATCCCATCCCATCCCATCCCATCCCATCCCATCCCATCCCATCCCATCCCATCCCATCCCATCCCATCCATCCCATCCCATCCCATCCCATCCCATCCCATCCCATCCCATCCCATCCCATCCATCCCATCCCATCCCATCCATCCCATCCCATCCATCCCATCCCATCCCATCCCATCCCATCCCATCCCATCCATCCCATCCAATCCCATCCCATCCCATCCCATCCCATCCCATCCCATCCCATCCCATCCCATCCCATCCCATCCCATCCCATCCCATCCCATCCCATCCCATCCCATCCCATCCCATCCCATCCCATCCCATCCCATCCCATCCCATCCCATCCCATCCATCCCATCCCATCCCATCCCATCCCATCCCATCCCATCCCATCCCATCCCATCCCATCACCATCCCATCCCATCCCATCCCATCCCATCCCATCCATCCCATCCCATCCCATCCCATCCCATCCCATCCCATCCCATCCCATCCCATCCCATCCCATCCATCCCATCCCATCCCATCCCATCCCATCCCATCCCATCCCATCCCATCCCATCCCATCCCATAATCCATATCCCATCTCATCCTATCCCATCTCATCCTATCCCATCCCATCCCATTCCATCCCATCCCATCCCATATCCCATCCCATATCCCATCCCATCCCATCCCATCCCATCCCATCCCATCCCATCCCATCCCATCCCATCCCATCCCATCCCATCCCATCCCATCCCATCCCATCCCATCCCATCCCATCCCATCCCATCCCATCCCATCCCATCCCATCCCATCCCATCCCATCCCATCCCATCCCATCCCATCCCATCCCATCCCATCCCATCCCATCCCATCCCATCCCATCCCATCCCATCCCATCCCATCCCATCCCATCCCATAATCCATATCCCATCTCATCCTATCCCATCTCATCCTATCCCATCCCATCCCATTCCATCCCATCCCATCCCATATCCCATCCATCCCATCCATCCCATCCCATCCCATCCCATCCCATCCCATCCCATCCCATCCCATCCCATCCCATCCCATCCCATCCCATCCCATCCCATCCCATCCCATCCCATCCCATCCCATCCCATCCCATCCCATAATCCATATCCCATCTCATCCTATCCCATCTCATCCTATCCCATCCCATCCCATTCCATCCCATCCCATCCCATATCCCATCCCATATCCCATCCCATCCCATCCCATCCCATCCCATCCCATCCCATCCCATCCCATCCCATCCCATCCCATCCCATCCCATCCCATCCCATCCCATCCCATCCCATCCCATCCCATCCCATCCCATCCCATCCCATCCCATCCCATCCCATCCCATCCCATCCCATAATCCATATCCCATCTCATCCTATCCCATCTCATCCTATCCCATCCATCCATCCCATCCCATCCCATCCCATCCCATCCCATCCATCCCATCCCATCCCATCCCATCCCATCCCATCCCATCCCATCCCATCCCATCCCATCCCATCCCATCCCATCCCATAATCCATATCCCATCTCATCCTATCCCATCTCATCCTATCCCATCCCATCCCATCCCATCCCATCCCATCCCATCCCATCCCATCCCATCCCATCCCATCCCATCCCATCCCATCCCATCCCATCCCATCCCATCCCATCCCATCCCATCCCATCCCATCCCATCCCATCCCATCCCATCCCATCCCATCCCATCCCATAATCCATATCCCATCTCATCCTATCCCATCTCATCCTATCCCATCCCATCCCATCCCATCCCATCCCATCCCATCCCATCCCATCCCATCCCATCCCATCCCATCCCATCCCATCCCATCCCATCCCATCCCATCCCATCCCATCCCATCCCATCCCATCCCATCCCATCCCATCCCATCCCATAATCCATATCCCATCTCATCCTATCCCATCTCATCCTATCCCATCCCATCCCATTCCATCCCATCCCATCCCATATCCCATCCCATCCCATCCCATCCCATCCCATCCCATCCCATCCCATCCCATCCCATCCCATCCCATCCCATCCCATCCCATCCCATCCCATCCCATCCCATCCCATCCCATCCCATCCCATCCCATCCCATCCCATCCCATCCCATCCCATCCCATCCCATAATCCATATCCCATCTCATCCTATCCCATCTCATCCTATCCCATCCCATCCCATTCCATCCCATCCCATCCCATATCCCATCCCATATCCCATCCCATCCCATCCCATCCCATCCCATCCCATCCCATCCCATCCCATCCCATCCCATCCCATCCCATCCCATCCCATAATCCATATCCCATCTCATCCTATCCCATCTCATCCTATCCCATCCCATCCCATTCCATCCCATCCCATCCCATATCCCATCCCATCCCATCCCATCCCATCCCATCCCATCCCATCCCATCCCATCCCATCCCATCCCATCCCATCCCATCCCATCCCATCCCATCCCATCCCATCCCATCCCATCCCATCCCATCCCATCCCATCCCATCCCATCCCATCCCATCCCATAATCCATATCCCATCTCATCCTATCCCATCTCATCCTATCCCATCCCATCCCATTCCATCCCATCCCATCCCATATCCCATCCCATATCCCATCCCATCCCATCCCATCCCATCCCATCCCATCCCATCCCATCCCATCCCATCCCATCCCATCCCATCCCATCCCATCCCATCCCATCCCATCCCATCCCATCCCATCCCATCCCATCCCATCCCATCCCATCCCATCCCATCCCATCCCATAATCCATATCCCATCTCATCCTATCCCATCTCATCCTATCCCATCCCATCCCATCCCATCCCATCCCATCCCATCCCATCCCATCCCATCCCATCCCATCCCATCCCATCCCATCCCATCCCATCCCATCCCATCCCATCCCATCCCATCCCATCCCATCCCATCCCATAATCCATATCCCATCTCATCCTATCCCATCATCCTATCCCATCCCATCCCATCCCATCCCATCCCATCCCATCCCATCCCATCCCATCCCATCCCATCCCATCCCATCCCATCCCATCCCATCCCATCCCATCCCATCCCATCCCATCCCATCCCATCCCATCCCATCCCATCCCATCCCATCCCATCCCATCCCATCCCATCCCATCCCATCCCATCCCATCCCATCCCATCCCATCCCATCCCATCCCATCCCATCCCATCCCATCCCATCCCATCCCATCCCATCCCATAATCCATATCCCATCTCATCCTATCCCATCTCATCCTATCCCATCCCATCCCATTCCATCCCATCCCATCCCATATCCCATCCCATATCCCATCCCATCCCATCCCATCCCATCCCATCCCATCCCATCCCATCCCATCCCATCCCATCCCATCCCATCCCATCCCATCCCATCCCATCCCATCCCATCCCATCCCATCCCATCCCATCCCATCCCATCCCATCCCATCCCATCCCATCCCATCCCATCCCATCCCATAATCCATATCCCATCTCATCCTATCCCATCTCATCCTATCCCATCCCATCCCATCCCATCCCATCCCATCCCATCCCATCCCATCCCATCCCATCCCATCCCATCCCATCCCATCCCATCCCATCCCATCCCATCCCATCCCATCCCATCCCATCCCATCCCATCCCATCCCATCCCATAATCCATATCCCATCTCATCCTATCCCATCTCATCCTATCCCATCCCATCCCATCCCATCCCATCCCATCCCATCCCATCCCATCCCATCCCATCCCATCCCATCCCATCCCATCCCATCCCATCCCATCCCATCCCATCCCATCCCATCCCATCCCATCCCATCCCATCCCATCCCATCCCATCCCATCCCATCCCATCCCATCCCATAATCCATATCCCATCTCATCCTATCCCATCTCATCCTATCCCATCCCATCATCCATCCATCCCATCCCATCCCATCCCATCCCATCCCATCCCATCCCATCCCATCCCATCCCATCCCATCCCATCCCATCCCATCCCATCCCATCCCATCCCATCCCATCCCATAATCCATATCCCATCTCATCCTATCCCATCTCATCCTATCCCATCCCATCCCATTCCATCCCATCCCATCCCATATCCCATCCCATATCCCATCCCATCCCATCCCATCCCATCCCATCCCATCCCATCCCATCCCATCCCATCCCATCCCATCCCATCCCATCCCATCCCATCCCATCCCATCCCATCCCATCCCATCCCATCCCATCCCATCCCATCCCATCCCATCCCATCCCATCCCATCCCATCCCATAATCCATATCCCATCTCATCCTATCCCATCTCATCCTATCCCATCCCATCCCATTCCATCCCATCCCATCCCATATCCCATCCCATATCCCATCCCATCCCATCCCATCCCATCCCATCCCATCCCATCCCATCCCATCCCATCCCATCCCATCCCATCCCATCCCATCCATCCCATAATCCATATCCCATCTCATCCTATCCCATCTCATCCTATCCCATCCCATCCCATTCCATCCCATCCCATCCCATATCCCATCCCATCCCATCCCATCCCATCCCATCCCATCCCAACCCATCCCATCCCATCCCATCCCATCCCATCCCATCCCATCCCATCCCATCCCATCCCATCCCATCCCATCCCATCCCATCCCATCCCATCCCATCCCATAATCCATATCCCATCTCATCCTATCCCATCTCATCCTATCCCATCCCATCCCATTCCATCCCATCCCATCCCATATCCCATCCCATATCCCATCCCATCCCATCCCATCCCATCCCATCCCATCCCATCCCATCCCATCCCATCCCATCCCATCCCATCCCATCCCATCCCATCCCATCCCATCCCATCCCATCCCATCCCATCCCATCCCATCCCATCCCATCCCATCCCATCCCATCCCATCCCATCCCATAATCCATATCCCATCTCATCCTATCCCATCTCATCCTATCCCATCCCATCCCATCCCATCCCATCCCATCCCATCCCATCCCATCCCATCCCATCCCATCCCATCCCATCCCATCCCATCCCATCCCATCCCATCCCATCCCATCCCATCCCATCCCATAATCCATATCCCATCTCATCCTATCCCATCTCATCCTATCCCATCCCATCCCATCCCATCCCATCCCATCCCATCCCATCCCATCCCATCCCATCCCATCCCATCCCATCCCATCCCATCCCATCCCATCCCATCCCATCCCATCCCATCCCATCCCATCCCATCCCATCCCATCCCATCCCATCCCATCCCATAATCCATATCCCATCTCATCCTATCCCATCTCATCCTATCCCATCCCATCCCATCCCATCCCATCCCATCCCATCCCATCCCATCCCATCCCATCCCATCCCATCCCATCCCATCCCATCCCATCCCATCCCATCCCATCCCATCCCATCCCATCCCATAATCCATATCCCATCTCATCCTATCCCATCTCATCCTATCCCATCCCATCCCATTCCATCCCATCCCATCCCATATCCCATCCCATATCCCATCCCATCCCATCCCATCCCATCCCATCCCATCCCATCCCATCCCATCCCATCCCATCCCATCCCATCCCATCCCATCCCATCCCATCCCATCCCATCCCATCCCATCCCATAATCCATATCCCATCTCATCCTATCCCATCTCATCCTATCCCATCCCATCCCATTCCATCCCATCCCATCCCATATCCCATCCCATATCCCATCCCATCCCATCCCATCCCATCCCATCCCATCCCATCCCATCCCATCCCATCCCATCCCATCCCATCCCATCCCATCCCATCCCATAATCCATATCCCATCTCATCCTATCCCATCTCATCCTATCCCATCCCATCCCATTCCATCCCATCCCATCCCATATCCCATCCCATCCCATCCCATCCCATCCCATCCCATCCCATCCCCATCCCATCCCATCCCATCCCATCCCATCCCATCCCATCCCATCCCATCCCATCCCATCCCATCCCATCCCATCCCATCCCATCCCATAATCCATATCCCATCTCATCCTATCCCATCTCATCCTATCCCATCCCATCCCATCCCATCCCATCCCATCCCATCCCATCCCATCCCATCCCATCCCATCCCATCCCATCCCATCCCATCCCATCCCATCCCATCCCATCCCATCCCATCCCATCCCATCCCATCCCATCCCATCCCATCCCATAATCCATATCCCATCTCATCCTATCCCATCTCATCCTATCCCATCCCATCCCATTCCATCCCATCCCATCCCATATCCCATCCCATATCCCATCCCATCCCATCCCATCCCATCCCATCCCATCCCATCCCATCCCATCCCATCCCATCCCATCCCATCCCATCCCATAATCCATATCCCATCTCATCCTATCCCATCTCATCCTATCCCATCCATCCCATCCCATCCCATCCCATCCCATCCCATCCCATCCCATCCCATCCCATCCCATCCCATCCCATCCCATCCCATCCCATCCCATCCCATCCCATCCCATCCCATCCCATCCCATCCCATCCCATCCCATCCCATCCCATAATCCATATCCCATCTCATCCTATCCCATCTCATCCTATCCCATCCCATCCCATTCCATCCCATCCCATCCCATATCCCATCCCATATCCCATCCCATCCCATCCCATCCCATCCCATCCCATCCCATCCCATCCCATCCCATCCCATCCCATCCCATAATCCATATCCCATCTCATCCTATCCCATCTCATCCTATCCCATCCCATCCCATTCCATCCCATCCCATCCCATATCCCATCCCATATCCCATCCCATCCCATCCCATCCCATCCCATCCCATCCCATCCCATCCCATCCCATCCCATCCCGTCCCGTCCCATCCCATCCCATCCCATCCCATCCCATCCCATCCCATCCCATCCCATCCATCCCATCCCATCCCATCCATCCCATCCCATCCCATCCCATCCCATCCCATCCCATCCCATAATCCATATCCCATCTCATCCTATCCCATCTCATCCTATCCCATCCCATCCCATCCCATCCCATCCCATCCCATCCCATCCCATCCCATCCCATCCCATCCCATCCCATCCCATCCCATCCCATCCCATCCCATCCCATCCCATCCCATCCCATCCCATCCCATCCCATCCCATCCCATCCCATCCCATCCCATCCCATCTCATCCTATCCCATCTCATCCTATCCCATCCCATCCCATCCCATCCCATCCCATCCCATCCCATCCCATCCCATCCCATCCCATCCCATCCCATCCCATCCCATAATCCATATCCCATCTCATCCTATCCCATCTCATCCTATCCCCATCCCATCCCATCCCATCCCATCCCATCCCATCCCATCCCATCCCATCCCATCCCATCCCATCCCATCCCATCCCATCCCATCCCATCCCATCCCATCCCATCCCATCCCATCCCATCCCATCCCATCCCATCCCATAATCCATATCCCATCTCATCCTATCCCATCTCATCCTATCCCATCCCATCCCATTCCATCCCATCCCATCCCATATCCCATCCCATATCCCATCCCATCCCATCCCATCCCATCCCATCCCATCCCATCCCATCCCATCCCATCCCATCCCATCCCATCCCATCCCAT